>KN512346.1:507-14570 GCA_000787155.1 Scartelaos histophorus | reverse complement strand
GCTTATTAAAAAAAAAAAAAAAAAAAGCTTGTGCAGTGGTCACTAACGAGCACAAGACCTAGAATTTCATTTCAAATCTGTTTCTGAAACTTTATAAACCACTACGTTATTAGAGCGTTTTGCATTATGTTTCTTTAACTTAAAACAACCGTGTGATGGATATGAGTTACCATGTAGCTTATTAGGCTCTGCAATCCCTTTCAACTCCTAAAATTTGAACATTTCGAAAAGTCTGTGGGAAAAATACATGCCAAAATCCTATTAAACTTCTTAAATAGGCAAATGAAACAATCCTACTTATGGAAGTGCAATTATTTTTAACAATTGAGCATTTAAACAAGAAAAAGAAGGATCAAATTTGAATCCATCTTTCACCGTTTTTTCAAGACTCTCTCAGCTCCATCTCTCAAGCCGTTCTCCCACTCTTGTTTTTACCTCTCCACTCGGGGGTCCATACTCCAGTCCACTTCACCCGGGGCCCTCACCTCTTCAGGGGCCTCTAGTGAACAGCTCCAGTGGTCATTAAACTCACGTCCGACTGCTTCTTCATCAGCCCAGGGCGTCCTCCTCCTCTCTCTGGATAAACAAGTGCGTGCTGGTTCTGCTCATCGCTGGCCTCTCGACGCTAACGGGTCGGGCGTAGAGAGGCTAAGGGGCTAACAGAGCCGCCGCTTACTGTCTGTGTGTGTGTGTGTGTGTGTGTGTGTGTGTGTGATGTTTCTGATCAAAATAAATAAGATAAATACAAATTTCTCTGATCTGGCCAAGATTTTCAAATTTCCATCAGGTTCTTCATCTTGTTTTCAGATTTATTCTCTACTTACTAGTTCTGAATTGGTTGTAGAATCTTAAAAATTGTTGAATATTTTTCTTCCATGACTCAACTAGTCAGAAAATATTAAATTTAGGTAATAAAAAGCTCTTTTCAAAAAAGCTCCATTTCCCATAGTTTTCCCTGCAACACTGATTACACCTGATTTAAGGACAAATATCTAGAATTTAGCATCTTTGAATTTATTATCAGGACATTCATACTAATCATAAAGTTGCTTAAAGTATGTTTATCAAGGCCTTGAGCAGAATTTAAAGCTTTTTATCTAGAATTTGGTAGGGGTAAATGTATTCGTACTAAACCGTTTACAATACTGTATACACACAGAACAGACTCACCATGAGAACTCCTCAGTCTGACACAGAAACAACACAAATAATCCACTGAGTCGTGTCTTTTCGTCCCACTGAAGCAGCATCAGCGCAAAAGGAGCGAGATGTTTATTTTTAGTGCTTATTGAATAATTTGATGCAGTGTAAAACTTCTTTTTACAGTGTAAAAAAGTTGTTCTTATGTTCTTTATGTTCTTATGTTCTTATCTAAGTATGAATGGGCCTTGCTGGCTTTACTTTCTATAAAGTTTTGTTTACAAGGAATTTATTTTTTATAGTATTTCATACATAATATTTGTTGCTTATTTGGGAAATTTTTATTTAACTTATTAGTATTACCAAGCAGCACGTTGCATTTATTTTATTTTCATTCATATAATGTTAAAAAAATTGTTGGTTTAATAAACACACAAATAAACAACAGGCAAATGGTTTTGCATTTTGTTCCCAGACTGTACCAAAAATGAACCGAACCACCACCTCAAAAAGGAGGTACGTACCAAACTGAGATTTTTGTACCGTTACAGAATTTGGCATCTGAGAACGAGATTTTTGTACCGTTACACCCCTAGAATTTGGCATCTGAGAACATCTGATCATAAACTGGTTTTAAGTCTGATTATCTCAAACTTTGTATAATCTAGTCTGGAGGGAGTCTATTTGAAGAAAACTTGTCAAATAAAATGGTTTTGCTGTGTGGACAGATCATTTCACTACGTGTTTAGATCTAACATTTTGTACAATGTAGAACCTTTTGAGTGGTTTGGAAAAGCCCGTAAAGATGGGGAAACAGGTAGAGGTTTAAACCTTCCCCACCACAGAGTGCTAATGTACCTCTGGGCAAAACACTTCAGCACCATTGCTTTATATCAAATCTCTGCACCAAACAGTGAAAAGTCATGATAGAGCAGCCCGACTCTCTCCAGACTGACATGTGCAGCCCTGTGAATAGTTCTACGTCTGAGGTGGCTCTCACTCAGAACAAAATGGTCTACTATTTTCTTCTAAAATGCTCTCAAGTACATCTGTCAGTGTCATGTTTGTTTGGGTTCGTTTTGGAGCCGGTTTCCGCCCACACACACTTCTACCTTGTGATTGGTCAGTTTCCACACCACCGGTGGTGTGAGATGGAGTTTCAAGAGTTGTGAACGCACAAAAATTGTACGAATTCATCCTGCTGGCGATGATAATAATAGAGTGTATGCCCACAAACTCAGGGACTGCAGCTTAAACTTCTGCAGAATTATTAAAAACATTATTCTAGTTGTTTATTTGACCAAAAATAATGAAAAAGACATAAGTGCAGCTCCACTTGTCCTCAGCTGACTCATCCTCTGCTCCAGTCTGCACCCTGTAACTTCCAATCTACTTTATGTACCTATCTATTTTTATGGACCACAAACTTGTACACGGCGAATAGAGTCTGCAGAGTGAGACCTGTGCTTTTTCACTCGGTTTTATGAATACATTCAGATTTTGTAGTGACAAATGCACACTGGACTCACCTCGCCTGTACCGCGCTCATAAACCAGACTCTGCCCAATTACTTTAATAGAACCGAGCAGTCAGAGCCCGCCATCCCATAATAAACAGCACGCAATTAATATGTGCACAGCAGTAAAAGTGTAATGAAGACGCAGGCCCACATGATGAGAGCAGAGAGGTTTTTAAATTAGGTTTCGGCACAGACACAGCAATAGAAATGAGAGCGCTATAGAGAAATCATGTACTGCACAGATATTATGGATTTAAAATGTGTTTAGTTTTGTAATATCACATACTCGGAAATAAAAGATGTGTTATTTTTAGCGCTTACGTTCACAAAGTTATCGTGAGAACAGACCACACAGTCCTCAGTCAGTGCTAGTGCAGCCTTTGGACATCAGGGAGGGAATTCTGGGGGTTCTGAGCTTCACATGAGGCCTGAACATGAACTGAGAGTGAGGAAAGGTTAAGCTGCACTTTATAGACACATAAAAGAAGTTCTGATGCTAAATGAACATGAGTGAGTGGGATACGTCTTTTAAATGCAGATGAGTGCGTAAATGACGAGAAGAAATGTCTCAAACTTCAGGAGGACATCCACTCATGCCTGAGCAATTCAGAGAGCCTGAAATCTGCTGAAATCTACAAAACACTGACATTATACCAGGCAGGACAAGAGACATGCGCAGTACAGCATGAAGTGTAATCCTATAGTTCCCTAAGATCATTTGTTCCATCAGATTTTGAAATACTGCTGAATTTCTCACTTGTGTGTATGTTTTAACCCTGAGAAAACATGTTAGAATTATTTTTATTCTGAATTATTCTGATTATTCTTTTCTAATTACCTTTTAAATATTGATCACAAATATCTGTGGGCGGGACTTACACTTAACAAATAAAAGAGATGAGGTTTTGATGAAACTTCTGACCAATCAGATCGCTTCACTGCACCATTTCCTGTTTGTTACTAAAGGAGATGGGATCACTTTGGATCAATTGCTTTTGTCTTGGCTTCTTGGATCATTATTATTATTATTATTTCTATTTTTTACACTGCGAATTTTACACTCTGAATTTTGACCTTGAAAATATTTGAGCTGAATATTTAAAAGATGTGCACTTAGAATTTTAACTACACTACTACACATCCAAATAAAAAATACTCACATGTTTTTCAGAGTTAAAAAATTCCAAGTGAGAAATTCATCTGTATTTAAAATTCTAAATCTGATGTAAAAATTTATCTTCCATATGTGTGCTTTTTAAATTTGACTCATTCTTAAAGGTGTAGATGAGCAGCTGGCACCACTACAGTAAGAATCCAAGTTGTTCAAGTTTATTTAAGAAATCAAAACAGCTGTAATTAAATAAAGACCAAACAGTGCAACTTTACAGTCAAAGCATTAGCATCTCCAAGCAGTTAGCACAGCCTCTACTAGAGAAGTTGTATACTTCAGCTGTAAGTACATTTAAAAATACTTTTAGCAGAGGCACTGTATGCATTTTCCACCTATAGCCAATATTACAGTTATTTATTCCGCTCAAAACCTCCATAGCACATCATTACCGGACTCTTAGCTAGCGCGCTGAAATGCTAATCCTCCTCTCTTTACATTTATCTGCTACTGTCCAATAAGCAAGGCAACGCATTCACCACCTGTAGCTTCCACTTTAGCCCCGGGCACATCTCCCATAATGCAATTGGCCGGGCCTTTCACCGTCCGTGCACGCTCTCCAGTTGATAACTCTATTGTGTATTATCCATAGCGCGTACAATGCTACATGTCGCTAGCGTCTTCTTAAAACCTGTTTATTTCCGCGTCATATCGATGCTGCGCGAGCTACTGCAGCCTATTCAAGATTCTCTACGCCGCTCGTGGAAAATAACCTGGACGGGACAGGCTATGGCAGGGAGAATTTTTTGGTTAAACTGAAAATGTATATTTACAGAAAATGGTTGATTTTTTTAAGTATTTTAATAGTCCTACATGATGCGAAATTGAAAAAAAAAAAATAATAAAATAAATAAAACGTGTTCTAACTTCCTCAAAAATACACCTGGAGTTGTGTTTTGTTTCATTCACACATGTTTGAGTAACACTTTATCATTAGTCTGTCTGCATCTCCAAAACTCAAAATGCTCTGTTCCACCTTGTGATGTCATGAAGTGGTAGTTTTCATGTTAACCTTTTACTTTTAGCTCAGTAGAGATCGGTAATTCCAGGACTGAAATTATCAAAACGATTCTAGTGAGTGTGTGGAGTTAATAAATAAATAAATAAATAAATGTGAAATTGAAAGTATCATACAGAGACATTTCGATATTGTCACATCCCTATAATCACACACCAAAACTGTTAAAGTTAAAACGCGAATCGATGAGGGAAGTTTGTTTGATCGAAGCAACTTTATATTTAAATGTTTTCCTTTCCTTTCCTTTTTTTTTTTTGACTCTAGGGACAACATTCATTCATGAAGTTGACGTCGGGAGGACAGAGTGAGCTGGACAGATGGTGAACATCACAGTGGTGAGTTCTGAAGGGACAGTGGAGAATAAACCTGCAGATGGTTCTAGAAAACATTGAGCAGTTGGAGGAGAAAAGTTGTGGTATTTTGGTAAATGATATCACAGTCATCTAAAATGTGAAAAACATTATTTAGATTGATTCGAATGCATTTTGAATTGATTTGAGAATTGTGCACTGAAGTATCACAATATATCAGTGAATAAATATTTTCTTACGCAACCTAGGTAATACTAAAAAAAAAAAAAAACTGTATTTGATTTGAGCCTGTTCACCTCGTATTTGGGCCAAAGTTAAATCATGTTCGTGGAATTTAAAATCCATCTCTTACACAAGTGAAATTTGAAATTGGCGGTTTTGAAAATGACTCAAATCTCTTTTCCCTCACGAAGAGCTGCTGCAGTACAGAGTGTGTGTGCATGTATTTGATAAACATGTATGCAGCAGCTCGATCTTATCTGCTGCGTTCAGGAGAGATGCCACACACGACCTTTGACCTGACTCAGGCATCAGATACACGATGTACGATAGCAGCACATATGCATTTTCTCGATTCACTCTATACGGCATGTAGAATATAGAGATATTATTGTAAAAATGCAATATGTTTGGGGTTTTTGCATTTTGCATTGTTGTTTCCTCAGGTTTTAGACGTGATCCATGCGTGTTTGAGTAATTTAGCGATCTCAACTGGTCCCTTTCTGTACAAGACTCCGCCCACGAGCCTACAATTCTCCATAAATATACAAAACTGTGCACTACGACTTCACAAACTTGATGCAATGTGCAGTAAAAAAAAAAAAAAACTGTATATTTTGGCTGACTTCTCTCAAACTGAAAACTCTCTGTTCCAATTTGTGATGTCATATGGTGATACAGGAAGTGCTCAACTGTGTTTTTAAAGCTGCATTGTGCATCCTTTCTGGTGGAGGGTCAAAATGTTTGTTGTTTTTTCTCCATGGAGATGTTATTGCTTTGTCAAACCTTTTTATCTTCATGGAAACCAAACCAGATCATGTTACAAGTCAGATCTGCAGAAAAGTGACCCCGCTCACAGTCAGAACGCTTGTTTTTTGAGGTATTTTTGACCTATAAAACCACCTGTAATTGAATGAATCTAAAGTAGAGCGGAACATTCCAGGCAGAGCAGTGACATATCCATAGAAACAAGCAGGTCCGCCAACCAAAAATTTCCACAGCGCATTTTCAAACTCCATACAAGTTCACTATTTTAACTGGGATGATTTCAGTTCTGGACTTCCCAACTCTTCTGAACTAAATGTAAAAGGAGCTGCTACCACTACATGACATCCCAAGATGGGCTCCAGGTCTGTTTTTGAAGAGGTAACTGCGTCTAACACGACTTAAAGCTCGCAGGAGTCCATTTAGTGTAATATATCACCTTTATTTGCTGTTTCTATAAATGCATTCAGCTCTTAGGCCTGCATCTCTCACCAAACTCCCCCTCATGTTAGGATCTTATTTTCTACTTAGACATGAGACGGAGTGTGACTAAACAGGTTGCTCATGTTACAGCGTGTGCATATACTCCAGAGCTGTGAACACTGCCCACTCACTCACACTACTATTACTGGAGAGAGCACTTTATTTCGGGCATACTATGTGTCTCGTGATGCGGAGTAGACCAGCCGAGAGATCAGCATGTAAGATCTGAACACTTAAATGTATCAGAAAATCACTTAAAAGCAGTGAAATGATCTGTCCATGCAGCAAGATCATTTGACTTTTACTCAAGTTCTCCTCAAATAAACTCCCGCTAGACTAGAATGGAGCCATTTCAGAACTAGTAAGTAGAAAATAAATCTGAAAACAAGATGATGAACTGGATATAAATTTTAAAGTTTTACATCTTGGCCAGATTAGAGAAATGTGCAGTGTAACAAGGTCTGTATTTTGTTTTGTATATATCTTATTCAACAGATAATATTCCCTACAACTGTACAACAACTCACCCTTATATAACAGATAATACTCCCTACAACTGTACAATAACTCACCCTCATAAAACAGATAATACTCCCTACAACTGTACAACAACTCACCCTTATGTAACAGATAATACTCCATACAACTCTAAAGTAGCTTCTTGAGAGTTCTATACAATGCTACTTATTTAAAAATGTATTACCATTTTTTGTTATATTTTAAGTCTAGTTTTGATATTGATTCTACGTATTGATTAGCATCTGGATGTGAATTTTTGACAAAATAGTTCTCAAAAGCATCAAAATCTTGCACATTTTTCATCTGAATCAAACTATTTTAAAAGTAAAGTTGTTAATGTTAAAATCCTTATGTAACAGATAATACTCCCTACAACTATACAACCACTCACCCTTATATAACAGATAATACTCCCTACAACTGTAAACAACTCAGCCGTATGTAACAGAATACTCCCTCTACAACTATACAACCACTCACCCTTATATAACAGATAATACTCCCTACAACTGTAAACAACTCAGCCGTATGTAACAGATAATACTCCCTACAACTATACAATAACTCACCCCATGTAACCGATAATACTCCCTACAACTGCACAAATACCCTTATGTAACAGATAATACTCCCTACAACTGTACAAGAACGTGCCCTTATGTCACAGATAATGCTCCCTACAACTGTACAAGAACTTGCCCTTATGTCACAGATAATGCTCCCTACAACTGTACAACAACACACCCTTATGGAACAGATAATGCCCCCTACAATTATACAACAACCCAGCCTCATGTAACAAATAATACTCCCTACAACTGACAAGGTGAATTTTCAGTTCACCCATCCTCTACTGTATCGCCACTCGCTGAATCTGAATTTAAAGTACCATTTTAAAAGTACTTTTTTCTGGGTATTTTTATTTATGTATGTATTTTTTCTCGTAAAGTATCCTTCCTCTCCATTCCTGACACTGCCCCCTGTATAATATAAAAGACTTCCCAGCGTCAAAGCCCAGCTCGTGAATGGCACCTATTCATCCACTTCCTCGGCACGCCACAGCAGCAAACATAAAACCCAAGATGGCCGCCCGAAATGGAAGTGAAAAGTGATGTATATGGAAGAAGAAGGAGGAGCAGGAGGAGGGATGGAACCACGGAACCCAACCTTAATGGCCTTCAGAATAGAATGCACCCTCTACAAGACATTACAGTGAGGAGGAGCTGACTCCAGGCCAGATAAAAGCCACCAGTGAAGGTTTGATAGCCCGGCCCGTGAGCACCAGACGAGATAGTCCATTAGGGAACAAAACCATGAATCATGCATCATGGAGAGGAAGAAAGGACGGAGAGAGAAAAAGAGGGACAATTTTATAAAAGCAACAAAAGAGAAGGGTCAGGAGGGTGAAGTAAGATGGAGTTATTCCTGTAGAAGATGGGAAGACAGTGGAGAAGAGCCAGAGGGCGGAGTGAGAGAATGGAGGACTAGTACAGTAATCTACATACAAGCATTAATGCGCATACGCAAAATTGACTCTTTTGAGCTTTAAGTCATTTTAAAACCTCAAAACATCCTCAGAAACATGCCCGGAGGTGTGTTTTGTGTTTTCAGAAATCAAAAAATGGCATAATATATAATTTTATTTCATTTTTGGCATCCTTTTTGCTAGTTGTTTAAAAGTACGGTAACAATGAAGAACTGGCAGAGGTGCGACTTGCAAATTGTGACTTGGACTTGAGGCAGACTTGAGTCACTGTTTGTACGACTTGAGACTTGACTTGATAAAATGACTTGGGGCCTGTGACTTGAGAAAACTTGATACATGCCCCTACTATATTACTTTGGTTATTACTGAAGTACTGTGATATGGAATCCTCAAATGTACTACAGTAATATACAGTAAAATACAGTAAAACAGAGGGAACTACATAGAATGTGATCCTTCCATTTCAGTGCAGATTACATGCACTTTTGAACTGCACTTTTAAAACTGAATCCGTTCTATTGTGCACTCAAATTTAAGATATAAACACTTAAAACTATCAGAAAAAAAAGACTTAAAAGTAGTGAAATGATCTGTCCAAGCATTAAGATCATTTTACTTGAAGTTCTCTTAAAATAAACACTCTAAACTAGAATGAAGCAGTTTCAAAATTTGTATGTAGAGAATAAATCTGAAAACAAGATGAAAAACATGATAAGTTTTAAAATTTTGGCTAGATCAGAGAAATTTACAGTGTGACCTAATGATTCACATTAAGATCTTGTCAGTATATTTAAAAAGGAAAAATCTGCATTTACTAATACTTACATAAATACTCATATCAGAATATACCGTGACTATTTAAGTACAATTTAGTTTAAAAGTCTTATAAACTGCAAAAATCTAAGCTGTATTTGGTGCTTTGGTTTAAAGATTTGAAATGACTTGAAGCTCAAAGCAGACGACTTGGACTTGACTTGTAAACTTTGAAACATTGTAAAACATGTTATATTTTTGTATTTACACCAATGCTGGAATGGAAAATGGTTTCTGAAAGGAAACTGAAATCTGGATTAGAAAAAAAAAAAGTATCCAGATGATTATTTTATTTCCAAAAACTTCTCTACAATGATAAATGCAGATTCTAACATCTGTAGTGATAGGAGCAGAGGCATGGAGGCGTGGGTGGCATTAATCGGCAGAATACATATAAAATGCCTTGCCCAAGGACACGTTAACAGTTTGCAACAATTACAACTGGGATTCAGTTTTCATTTTAATAGGCAAAACCTGCTACTAATTCTAAAGCATTTCTGAGTAATAATAAGAAGTAGAGTGATTAGCATGTTAGCTGTTAGCCTGTTAGCATTATTGTGGCGGAAAACTTTTGGTCTCTGTAAGCTGTGAAAAAGGCTTTTATAAACTCATCATGGTGAATAATTAGTGTTCAGAATGATTAAAGTAAATAAGGAATAATTTTGAATCACTGCAAATTTAACTAATCCTTATTTTCACAAAAAAAAAAGTTATCGCCTCTAAGCTAATATTACGCTACCATTTAACTGAGTTTCCTAATGAGAAATCCTGGCTGTTTACATAGTTTGTGGCCACATTTACTATCCGGTTCATTTACCCAAAGCCCCGCTAACAGCTTTAGATACCCACAGCGTTAGCGACGCGTGCTACGGCTAGGGCGCTGTCACATCTCCATAAAACATGCTAACGACATACAGCCAAATGGAAATGAGCCGGAAAATCATTGTTTGGGTGCTTACATTTTAGTGGTGGTCAAAGCTGAAGCTGTTAATCATCGCCCCGGACTCCCCTGGCATCGTAACGACCGGAACAAGCGCCGAATAAAGGAAAGCAAAGGTCGGCCATTTTGGTTCAGCTGGCAGCGAAAACAAAGGGAAATTGTGCTAATTGACAGATGGTGTGGAGCGTAGAGACGGTGTTAGCGATCGTGGTTAAATATTAAAGTTGATGAGGCAGTTTAGAGTTGGCCATAGAGGTAATTTCATTGAGTGATGCTTAAAGGACTGAACAGAGTGGGCGAATATGGCGCTGTAAGATTATCTGAGCCAAAATGGAACGCAAAAAAGGGCGAGCAGATTATTATATACTGATACTTTGCGATGATATCACGCTGGGGGGTGTTCTACATGTAAGTCTGTGGTGGAATGTTCATTAGACTTAGACAAACTTTATTGATCCACAAGAAAAAAAAAAATTGGACATAGGAGCTCACACATCACAGGAATGGTAATAATACATTCTAAATAAGTAGCAAAAGAGAGACTAGTGTCAAATAAGGCATGATTATATAAATGTATAAATACGTAATGAAAAAAATTCTCAGCTATATGGGTCAATGACAAAAAAGAAAATTTAGTTTCTCTTGAACTTTCGCAAATATTTATGTCAGGAGCAGAAATTTATGTTTGACGTTTATATTAAGCATTTTTTGTGTTTTTTATGTACATGACTTGCTACCTTAACAAATGGCATGTGGTGCAAGCGAGAATAACCTTAAAATAGTTTTATTTTTATAACATAACATGAGAGTGAGATTTGAAAAAATGGACACGCTCGGACAATATTTGTTTGAATATTATGGGGGAAATATCTATTCAAGAAGGATTAAATATCATGTGGGACTAAAAACACTTCAGAAAATATGACAAAAAAGAAAGAAAATAAATATGATTAGATTTATTTTCATTTTAAAGAAGTTTAAGGGTGAACGGTCGCACCACATGAACATTTCACATTTTAAGAACAAAAAAACATGCAGAATAACTCAGGATTTGTGAAAAAATTATTTGGTTTCATGGAGGTCAGAGAATTATTATGAAATTTGAACCTTTTTAACTGAAGAAATTGCAATTGGACAGATGTCATGTGATTGATCCATATATATGGTGTCATAGAAGAAAAAAAAATACAAAATGGATTTAAACAGCACATTTTCAGGAGCCTGTGATCAATATAGGTGTTCATGGTTTGGTTTAGGGGTTTAATTTTGAACAAAAAGGTGAGAATAACTAATTGGAAAAACTTGCTATATTTAGCTATATGTTATTTTATGTGTGATTGTCATTCATCATTCATCATTCAGGTCATTCATCTTGTTTTCAGATTTATTCTCTACTTACTAGTTCTGACTGATTGATCTAGTCTAGAGGGAGTTTGTTTTAAGATAAAAGTAAAATGATCTTGCTGCATGGACAGATCATTTCAATACTTTTAAGTCATTTTCTGACATATTTATAGTTTATATCTTACATTTTGGCCAAGCGTTTTTGTAGAGTGACTAATTTAATAGCACAAACCAGCTCAACTGTTGTGGTTCCATCTAAATCAACGCTTTATGGTCAGATTGTGTTAAAATAAAGAACAGATAAAAGTCTAATAGTAGCTTCAAGCAGAGTAGTGCTCAAAGTTAGCATCAAAAGTATCAATATTAACTATAGAAATTCAGACAAAATGGAAATACCAGCTTGAGAATGCTCAGTTTGAACCTGGTTAGGAGTTGGATAAGAAACCGCTGAGAAAACCAGGTGCCACAGTGAGGCAGTGGTTACATTTTACTGTTATGTCCTTGGGCAAGACACTTTATCCACTTATCTTGTATGAATGTGCCACCTCACTTCTGTCAGTCTCGCCCTATATTCCAGCTGTGGCTACAATAGAAGCTAACCCCGCCCAGTGTGGAGGAATGAATAATGCAGCAGTAGTAAAGTGCCTTGGATGACAGTAACTATATAATACTGAGATGCTACTATTAGTACTTTTCACATTCTGCAGTGGGATGACGTCATATTACCACATACAGACACAACAATCTAGCTTTTTCAGTTCTGATACCAATATCGATACTAGTGTTGTTCTCATACCATTTTCGGGGGGGGGGATCCAATCTGTCATTGATACTCAGCCTTAGTGTACTTGTCGATACCGATACCAGTCCAATACCACATAGTGTGAAAACTAAGGCTACTCAATTTTCTTACAGTAAAAGAGCAAAAAAATACATCTACTAAAATGCTATCTCTAAAGAAAATCTAGAAAAATAAAATAGATATTGAGAACTAAGTGAGTCAAATATAAGTAGTGATGATGTAAGCATTTATACTTTTCTAATGTGTTACTTTCTGCTGCAGTGCATAGATAAAAACAACAGTGAGTTCATCCGATACCTGAAAAATGTGTTGTATTGGGGCTTCAGGGGACAGTATCTGAATAATCCTAATCAATACTTTGGCTTTAAGAATCTAAAAATGCCCGATATTATCTGAAACCATTGAAGGGATGTCATGAAGCGGTAGTTTTTAAGGGAACAGCTCCTTTTACCTTTAGTTCATTAGAGATTCGTAATTCTAGGGCTGAAATTACCCAAATGATTCTAGTGAAGAAAATACAGAGTAGGGCTGGGCTCACATCCGGATCTCAACAAATAAAACAAAACAAGAACAAAAGAACAACAAAAGAACATCACAGTGTGGTTAAAAGCATAAATAAGTCAATTCCACATTGCGTTTCTCCGTCGTCAGCAGTCCCGGAGCTACCCCCGCAACACACTCTCCACCATCACTCAGCCTCAACAGCAGCTCTTAGCTCGGCCTTATCTCTAAAACTGAGCTAGCATCTCCGCGGCGAGCATTAGCCAAACCTCGCGCACGTCCGTACAGATCGAACAAACGTCTGCCTTCCTCTCCTCTTTCACCATTACAGTGTCCTCCTTATCGGGCGAGAGGTGCCATCGCGGAGAATGGTCCTGGGCGACGCCGGCTAACAGATAAACGCGCCATGCTAGTCGGACGTTATCTCGGCGCGGACGGGGTTTTAAAACGTGTAGCGTAACGTCGTGATGGAGAGGATTGTACTAGCAGTGAAGAGATAGAGTTGTTTCAAGCAACCTGTGGATAAAAGCAGTGAGGATGTAAAGCTACAATCTGGGCTATGGAAGGTCATTTGTTTCATTTGTTTGTTTAACTCAAATTTTAAGTGTTTGTCACCCTTTGAACATTCAGCACAGATATTTACAAGCCCTTAAATTCAGCAGTCAAAATTCAGAGTGTAAAATTTGCAGTGAAAAATAATCGCAAACATCCAACATGCTAAGGCCTAAGCAATCGATGCAAAGTGATCTGATCCAATTTCCTAACAAGCAGGAAATAGTGCAGTGAAGCAATCTGATTGGTCAGAATTAGCCTCATTAACCTCATCTCTTTGATTTCTTAAATGTAAGCCCCGCACAGATGGGAGAACGACCAATAGGAAACAGCCTCTGTCCTTCTCTTTCACTCTAGATCGATTGCTTCTGCCTTGACATCTTGGATTTTTGCTGTAAAATTTTTCATTGAGAATTTTACACTTTGAATTTTAACTGTTGAATTTCAGGGCTTGGAAATACGCACTGAATATCTAAAGGTGAC
>KN512342.1:17382-46338 GCA_000787155.1 Scartelaos histophorus | reverse complement strand
ACTACTACTACTACTACATCACAAGGCCGAACAGAACGTTTTCTGTTTAAGAGAAGAACTCGGACTAAATATACAGGATGTAATGGGTGAATGAAACTAAACACAATTCGAGGTATGTTTATGATGAGGAAACTACATTATAACATAAATCAGGAAACAGCGTAATATGGTTCCTGTAAATGTCATTAATCACAGTAATACAATTGAACACAGAGCTCAGTTTCATGGATCCTGCAGCAGAGACATTCGAACATAACTTTTCATAACATCTCTAATAACATATGTCATCACATTGTCTCTGACGGTCAGACGGCACTCGGACAAGTAAAGAACTAAAGATATTTTGAGCAGTGACACAAGAGGCCGCTGATGATAATGAGTCATAGCACTTCATTGTTAATTGCTGCTGCGCTCATGTTGTACCTTTCAGACTTAAAATTACATGTCACCAGTGAGTCACAGAGTGGGAGCATGGGGCCCAGCGATGAGCAGTAACAGTCAGGACATCAGAGGTTTCTTAATGGCACAATGCAGTAGATAAAGTGGGAAACACAGCCATAAGAACCTATAGGAGACAGTACGGCATCTGCTATAGGAGATTAGTGAAGTGAACTGGCAATGTGTTATCCCATTCCAGCAAATGGACCAATAAAACAACTGAGAGAAAAGATCACAAACTGTAGACGTCAATTACAGCTGTTATTTTTTGTGAAGTGGCGCATAGTAGCCTACTGTAGTCACTTCAATGTCTCTACTTGGTAATGATAATATTACCAAGATTTAACGGTGCACTGCATATCTTTTCTGGTGGAGGTCAAATGCATTTCTCCTTTGTTATTGCTTTGTCTGGAGTGTTTTTCAGTATGGTAATAATCCTTTCTATCTTCATGGAGACCAGATCTATGGAGTGGCAACCCCATTCACTGTCAGAATGCATGTTTTTCTTGGTATGTTTAAGCTATAAAATCACCTGTAACTGAATAGATTTAAGGCTATTTAAGGTACTGTTTAATGTCATACTGTGGAACATTTCAAGCAGAGCAATGCGCAGGTAACGAATCCCCAAAGAAAGTTACTTAGTGCACCTTTAAATGATTTTTATGATTTTTTACAGGTACTTAAAGATCCAATTCTCCCTACTGCCTACTGGTTAAAGATAAATGAAAAATGATCAGATAAAAACCAAGTAAAGTGAGACCATACAGTGTATTTCTTCATTTTGTCTTGATTTTGTTCGTGACTTCACAGATCTTTCAGTTCAGAGTTTAATCTTGTATTGAATGTTATTTAGTGAGTAGCAGTTGCTACAATTTGTACATTTGTATGAACTCTTCTTCTTTGATGATGAGTGTCAAGTTGTAAGACGTCTATATCTCTGTATTACAGGTAAAGGGGACGTGTTTGGGGATGTTTTCTGGAAGGAGGTGACGCTCGCTCAGTCCTGCGCTAATGTCCGTGCATTAACCTACTGTGACCTCCATGTTATCAAACGCGACGCTCTGCAGAAGGTGCTGGAGTTTTACAC
Source organism: Scartelaos histophorus (assembly GCA_000787155.1). Lineage (NCBI taxonomy): Eukaryota > Metazoa > Chordata > Actinopteri > Gobiiformes > Gobiidae > Scartelaos > Scartelaos histophorus. The sequence goes on along the minus strand of KN512342.1, from coordinate 44,813 downwards.
AGCCTTCGCCAACCACTTCTCCAGGAATCTGCTGCTAACGTACAATCTGCGAAAGAGGGTGAGTCGCTCTTCATAAAAACTATAAATGGGATTTGTCGTTAGGCAAATTTGTATTACATTTGTATTCATGACACAAGCTGTAAATGTCCTGAAAGAAACAATTACTGAAAACAATTGTTGGTGTGTGTCATACCACCAGAATCTCTTCTCTTAATTACAGACTAAATGTTCAGCTGTTCTGCATAACAACTATTAAATAGCTTTAGTCAAATATATTTGGTTTCATTTTAGCCTGTTTTGTGAGGGGAGCTCTCATATAAGTACACACAGTTTGGAACAGCTTCACAAAAAAAACATCATTGGATGCAATAATATCTAATTTCTCAAGCTGCAGAAATAATTTTAATGAGCACGTTTTGTACCTTAAGTGGTTTTGTAATTGTGTATTTGTCGGAGACAATAATTAGTGTATGGTTACTGCAGAGTTGTTGCAGTTGCCATTTTGTATTCTGTCAGTAAAAACTTCTAACTTACTTCTAAAGTTCTTTGAACTTTCTGGAGTACAAACTGAAGTACCTTTAGTTAAGAGTAAAGCCTTATACAGCCACAGAGATAATGTTTTAGTGAGGAATAACAGTCAGTACAGTATAGCAGAATCCTTCACCTAAAACAATCTGGATCCAATCTGGATTAATTGCCATAGTATATTTGGTTATGTCTGTTGTCGAGTTTTTCACAACATCACAACATTCTTTAGACTATATAATGTTATAATGTTGTTTTCTCATCAAACATACACCTGGAGTTGTGTTTTGTTTCATTCACACATGTTTCATACACAAACCACAAAGCTGCATATTTAGGCTGGGTTCTTCTCTCAAACTAAAAACACTGTGGTCCACTTTGTGATAATACAGGAGGAGCTCCACTGTGTTTTTAAACTTCATACACCTTCACAGGAATCATCTGAATAATTTCAGTAATTGCATTTCCAATCTCTGCTGAACTAAAGGTAAAAGGTAGTTGTGAACTTCAAATCTCAAACATGGGTGAATAAAACAAAAACACCACTTCAGGTTTTTAATGAGGGATCAACATCCCATTATGCCTTTAAGCTCATGAGAGACAACTTTATGTAATATAGAACCTTTAATACTGGGGAGCAGATTCAAATTAATATAGTTAAAAATTATCAGCATCCACATTTGTGAAAAGGGTATTTCTTATGAGAATTACGGTATTATCAAAGGGAATATTGGCTTCCACTCCCCATCTGGGAATATGACACAATCCCAGTCTACAGCAACAATAAAAGAAAAATAAATAAATAAATAAATAAATAAAACAACACAATGGACCACAATTAGTTTCCTGAAAATAAAAGGAATTCATTAAGCCTCTACAGAACAGTGTCGGTGAGATACCCCTTGAGAACATCATACATAACTCATATGTGCTTGATCCTGCCATAAACAGCATGGACAATAAAGCCACCAATCACGGCTCGATGAGGTTAACCTGCCCCAGAGAGCTCAAGTGAGATTGAACTGCACGCATACTCTGGAGCAATTTCATCTCCTGCATTACGCTAAACTATTCGCTTGGGTCCGATACTCTCTGTACGTGTATGCGGCAGAGAAATGAACAGATAGATGAGGCACTGGGCCTAATGTGGCCGACACATAAAACTCATGAGGTTGTATTTTTGAAATGGAAAAGCCCGAGCTCGCCTACGACCCTGCACTACTGCTGGAGTGGCTGAAGTCAACTACAGTGTTTCTGCTGATGAGATATATGGACTTTCTCATGCTGGCTGTTCACAGATGATGGATGGACTCAGTGCTCATTGGATTTCAGTGGTGAGATAGAGCGGAACAACAACTTAAAATGTATTAAGTGTACACACTGCAAGAGATGATATACAGTGTGCAGGGGGGCACCGTGTGCCGTGCCCTGGGTAGAAATAACACATCCAGCCAAGCCCATACAAACTTTAATAGGAATATGTTTTTACTGACAAGAGAAGAAAAGATTCACAAGCCAGTGTACTTTCTGTGCCAGTACCAACCCAGCACTACTACTGCTACTGCTACTGCTACTGCTACTGCTACTGCTACTGCTACTACTACTGCTACTGCTACTGCTACTGCTACTGCTACAACTACAACTACTATTGCAGCTGCTGCTGCTACCACTAGCCTATTACTACCTACTTAGTGAAGTGAAAACTTAGCCCCTACTACTTATATTACTACTACTACTACTACTGCTGCTGCTGCTGCTACTACTACAAATAGTGCTGCAGCTGCTTCTGATTCTGCTTCTACAATAACTACAACTATATGTATGTGGCACCCTTTTCATTAGCTAATTTATTCATCTGCAGTGGAGTTAACAGTTAAAGTGTTTTATGGCTGTGCCAGCAAAGCATAAACATAACATTTCTTCTGAGAAATGCTAAATATTTTAGAACATGCTGTTCTCTTTAGGGCAATTATGCTGTCTAAAGTCTAACCCCACAAATCATTGAAAATGGAAATGTTTTTGGTTGTTGTTTTTTTTGGTTTTTGTTTTTTTTTTTGGCTCAGGAAAATAATAGCCTGATTTTGAACATTTCCATAGCAACCTCAAAGTGTGAAGAGCAATGCAGCCTTATTATAAGCATGTTCTAAATTTAATGTAAATATGGCAACTCTCCTGCTAATAATGAAACTGTATCTGTGGAATCAGCTCCTAAAAATACCATTACACAATTTTAGAAGATCCCCCTTTGTCTGTGAGTAGACAATCTAAAATTAGTCTCAGCATGATAATAACCGAAAGCAATAATAATTTAATCAGTGTAAGTGTCTTTATTTTTCTCCTTATTGTCTAAGTAGCTGTGTATTAGGCTTAAAGTGCCTGTTTCTGCAGCTAACAAAGCCTGAAGCATCTAGTGCACTTTCTCACTGTGTCATGGGAAAACACTGACAGAGGTGACATTTGCAATGCACACACAATCCATCTTCACTAGAAAAGTTGCACCTGACTGAAATAGACTGAAAAATACTGTCGATAGCTAAAAGAAAGATGGTGTTAGGAAGGGCATCTGGCTTAGGCCATGTTCCTAAAAACACTGTACATTTTGATATGTTGAGGTGTATGATGTTTATATAATATGTGTCTTCAACATACATTGCATCTTAAAGGTACATTGTGTAACTTTTTGGTGGAGGGTGGAATGTTTCACTGTATGGCATTAAACCTTTTAATCTCCATGGAGAAAAAACAGACCAACGTGCAGGTCTGTGACTTGCCTTACAGTCAGGATGTCTTTATTTCTAGGTATTTTTGAGCTTTAAAACCACCTGTAATTAAATACATGTAAGGTAGAGCTATTTAATGTCATACTGTGGAACATTCCAGGCAGAGCAGTGACGCAAACGAGATGAAGAAAGTACAAAGAAAAAAATTCAATAAATAAAATTAAAAATAGATATCTCAGACAAGACAAGTACAAATGCATCAGGAGACAGATTTGTTTTGACATCCACCAACGCAGCGAAGATGATTGAAACATGCATCTTCTATCTATTCTTAATTTTTTTCTCAGATTGTCTTCAGAAAAATCAGCGACGTCAAGCGAGAAGAGGAGGAACGTCAGAAGCGTAAGAACGAAGCCCCTCTAAACCTCCCCCCGGACCACCCCGTCCGTAAACTCTTCCAGCGCTTCCGTCAGCAGAAAGAGGCCAGACTGCACATCGACAAGTCCGACCTCGACGAGCACGACCTGGAGAAGGGCCAGATGTACGTGGACTCGCCCCCTCCGAAAGCCACTATCGCCACCACCAGCATCGTCACGGTCACGGAAAGCCCGGCCACGCCCTCCTCTTCCACGCCGCAGTCAGGAACCCCCACCAACTGTAACGCCAATGAAAAATCCACACTGCAAGTCCCGCCTCCTGTACCTTTTATCGCTTGCCGCAGCGCTGAACCTCCAAAGGTCAAAGGTTGGGGTCGCTTTAAGGAATCCATGGCCAAAGCGGATAACTGGAATAAAGTATCTAAGGCAGAATCAATGGAGACTTTACCAGATCGGACCAAGGCGCACGAGTCGACCCAAGTGACGTTGAAAAAGACAGATTCTTGCGACAGCGGGATCACCAAAAGCGACTTGCGATTGGACAAAGCGGGTGATTTAAGGTTGACCCCTCAGGACCGTAGCCCCGTCCAGCCAGATAACAGACATGCATTTTATCCCATCCCTGAACAGACTCTACAAGCTTCGCTACAGGAGCTAAAGCTAGAACTAAAAGACGATATCAAAAACCTTTCCGCGCGAATGTCTGGACTAGAGGCGCAACTCATGGAAGCACTGCAACTGCTGAAAGAAAGGAAGTCCAGCACTGGCTCACCGCAACCTCTTTTTGATATTTCTAGACCCGCATCACCAGAACTGGAAAAGGAAGATATCTTTTCATGAACGTTTTTAGGGACATTGTGGATTTCAACGCAATACTGGGAACACAGCCTAAGTCCAGTTAGGTACATTGGGATTACCTGGGCATCTGAGGCTGCAGTAATCACTATATGCAGGATTACAGAGCAGGTGTCCTTGCTGGTTCAGACAGAAACCAGATCCAGAGATGTTGTAGCACGGTTTACATGGAGGAAAACTCAGAGGGTAGCTAAGCAGACAGCTGTATGTTTGTATATAAGTACGGTTTATTTTTCCATAAGCACTTTAATGGAAAAACAGCTTGAGGTAATTTATCTCGAATCTGTTTATATTATTACAGATTTTAGGTGGTCTCAACAGAAGAGCGCACTTGTGGCTCTGTTGGAGACTTCATTGAAAGCAGCATGAAGCACTGGTTTCTTATTGAACCATTTGTTTCCTACTCCCTGCATGTCCCTAACACTAGACTCGTGCCTCAAAGCACAGAAGGTGCATTTTTGTGTTTTCGAGGCCTCACAGTCATCACATTATTTTATTGTAGACGTTATCTCCACGATGATTTTGTCATTAACTGATAAACTCCTCTGTCTTGTGTTATACAGTTATGATCAAATAATGTTACTGCGAGAACCGATTAACACTGAGTAGACAATATTAGATATTTGAAGGATCCATCACATATTATTTATTGTAGTAGCCATTAGAGCAAATCTTATGTCATGGTGAATGAAAGCCATCCATCTTCGGCTTTGAGAAGGCATTATTCAGTGGCAAAAATAAATGACACCACACATGAAACACGATTCTGCCCCCAAGATGTTTTCAGACTGTCAAGAGCTCTGTATGGAATGCCTTTTTGCATATTGTTATAATAAAATTTTATTTTTGTGACAATAAATCTACTTTACACACACACATACACACAGGAGAGACTTTTGCTGCATACATCAGCCTGCACGCTTCTTTCCACAGGCCCATCGTCACTCCTGTCCTGGTTGAAGGTGCAGACTGTGAGACGCATCTGGCTGTTTACACGAAGTGTTGAAAAGCATGTGCTCAGGGTTGAATTTAACCAAAATGAGTTATCAGTTATGAACATTGCGCAACAGACAATAAGTCAAGATCATATTTCATGCCCAATACCGATACCGATTCTATACAATACAGAGCAACCGATGGCTGATAAACTCTGCTGATATGTTTGGGCCAATATACAGAGTTGATTTTTGATTATTTTTCTGAAATTACGTGATTTAAATTTACTACAAACAAACCCAAGTCCTTTTTTCCTCAAGAGAGCTGCATAATCATGTTTTATGCAGCCATCTCTTCGTACTAAATTGTTAAAATAAAGCTTTGTGAGTATTTTTAGGCAGCAGCTTGACTAAAATAAAATATTAGCCCGTGTTGGATAAGGCTGATGACCAATATGCTTAAAAAGCCAAAATACTGACCTTATATATCGGTCTATCTACAACAATAACATATACACGCTACCAGTAGTACAAATCATTATATGTATTCGATTGTGCCACACAGAAATTAGGACTATTAGATTTATTTTGAATTTACACAAAACCAGTGATATTAATATGTTAAACATGTTCAAGCTGAAATTAACTCAAAATCAAACAATGTACTCTGTATCTATTCTTGAGATATTGGCTTGGGACATTCCAACACATACAACAAAAAATTATATCTTCAAAAAAAAACCCTGCTTAATAAAAATAAATGGTCTTCTCATCGCAGAAGGGATATAAATTGGGTTAAAGCCAATGTTCATGAGACCTAATGCTTTTGTATTTTAAAGGCGGTTGAACAAAATCAGAGAAATCACTGACGCGTGGAGGAAATGCAGACAGTTGGTGCATACACTGGGTTCAGAGATAAGCAGGAAAGAGGACAGAGCTGACACAGGCTGTGATACACTCTGACTCCAGTCGAGAGGAGGATGTACAGATTAAATCATGCCATGCTTTCTGTTGTGTAAGGCCAATTAACTACTTTATCTGAGAACCTAAACCAATCAGTTATTGCCTGAAATCTGTTGGAACTAAATGCATTTACCTGTAGTTTAATTAAACCGTAATTGCTAATACCAGAGGTGGGAAGTAATGAAGTACAGTAAAAGTACAATACTAATAATACTACAATTTTTAGATCCTGTACTTTACTTAAATGTGATCTATGCAACATTTCTAGTGGAGGGTGTGACACCTGCTTGTCCCTGTGTGTTAATGTTGATTTGTCCAGAATGTTGCAGGTGCAGTCTAATTACAGTTCAGATCTGTGGAGAGTTGCTTTTCACAGAAGGGATTTTATTTCTGAGCAATAAAAACAGCTGTAATGCATAAACGTGCAATGCATAAATTTCATACCATGGAACATTCCAGGCAAAGCAAAAACATCACCATGGAGACAAGTAGGTAATGGACCCTCCACCAGAAAAGTTGTGCAGTGCGCCTTTAAGTACATTTTTACAGTGGATACTTTATACTTTTTCTTCAATGCATTTTAGGGCAGGTGTCTGTACTTTCTGCTCTACTGCACTTTAGATCTGGACTGAAAAGTAAAATGTACTTTAGCACATTTAATTTTGAGTTAACATCCAAACTTTGAGCAAACCACATACACAAAAACAGCTAGAAAAAGTAAGAAATCAATTGAATCCCAGTTACTCAACTAATTACTTGTCAAAACCACTAAACTTGATGCTTTAATTGTTCTAAAAATCTCTGTGTAATACTTTTGCTTTTTACTCTTTAAGTACATTTTTAAACAGGTATTTCAATAGTTTTACTTAAGTAGATTTATCATGTGATACTTTTACTTTTATCTGAGTCATCTTTTGCCCCTGTATCTGTACTTTTACTTAAGTAACAGTATTGAGGACTTCATCCACCACTGGCTAATACTTGTCTCGTGTGAATCAATTTAATCAGTTTTACTCAACAATTGCCATATATGAAACTATTGTATTTGAAGAGTTCATTTGCAAAAACACTTGAAAAAGGAGACTTGTAGTTAACTCTTAGTATAGTAATAAAATAACAAAGTCAAATGTATTTTACTGCTATCAAAATATTATTCCACCCTCCTTGATCAAATCCACTATACATTAATGCACTGCTAATATCTCTAGAAGATGCTAATAAAAAAAGCACAGAGATATCAGTTTTTGCTATTGAATTCTTCATTTTTAAAACCAGCACTGACTAAATGAATGACTTTTTTTTCCCAACAATACTTCTCAGATAAATGACATACTCTGTAATTTTGTACTATCTGTTATTTGTAAGTCAAGTGTGGAATGCGTCACTACTATTAGCACTTTCACTAGTCTTCTTCACAGCTTTGAGTAGAATCACTACGATGTACCACGTTCTGAAGCAATACTACAAGTACTATCAACTATCAAAGGACGACCCTAAACTGGCTTATGTGGAGGCTATTTAAGTCATTACATTTCATTAAGATGCATGCAATATTGTGCCTTTTAAGCATCTCCTCACTAGCCCTGCATTGACTAGATTAGAAATGATTTAAAATTGTTGTATAACACACACACAGACAGATGATTTTAAACACATTTTCAGCTTTGGAGAAAACCTGAGCTGACAGTTAGAAACAAAAGTATATGCACATATCTACTGAGGTGGTTTGTCTCATAGAAGAGTCCGGTGTGTTCAAGGCCTGTCATGATAACACATTTTAGATAAACAATAATACTGAAACTAATCTATGTGAAACAATAACCCAAGAGCAGATTTAAACCACAAAAAGTATTCTAAATGTACAATATTGTTAATAAATCATGATCTGCAATAAATAAACAGGAGAATTAAACACTTTATTGCTTAGTTTCCATCTGTAATGAGTCATAGAAGTCACTGACTAAACTTTCTGCAGCTCAAATCTTATCTCATAGCCAAAAAATTATCCAAAATGTCTCAGTAGATTAGTGCAAAGAAATTGTACACATGATAAATATTCACCTCCTGAATATTGTTCCAGCTTTCATATATTGAACAATAGGCATGGGACAATATACATTTGGCGTCTCGCTTATTGTGGTCAGAATAATTGTAATTAACGATAATATCATGATAATTATTAAAGTTTCTGACAGTTTAAAAATATTGGATATGGATATAAATCATTAGTTTTAATTTTATGTCTAAGTAACATATTTAAAAACTGTTACAGTATAATTACAACAATGATCTAGTGGAGAACATTTTGGATAAACATGAATAGCTTTTTTCTGCGCATTCTAGGGGTTTATTTAAGGGGGTTTATTTTTGTTGGCGATTATTACAATAATATAAACTAAACCCATGAATGATTTTTGTGCAAACTTTTAATAATGATAAACAATATTATTCTATTTATTTATAATTAGCGTCCCATACCTATTCAATGCAAAATAATATATTATATCATAGTTATCGTGACAGGCCTAGCGTGTTCCTGTTATATGCACCTGCCTCTATCTTTGTACATTTCATGTGATGCTTCAATTCCAAGCACAACGGGAACTATTTGTGAGGAACTGTGACTTATTGTACCATTAAAAATAAATATTTTTACAAGCTTTTGTGGTTTGTTCACATTGGGGCATACTCCTACATGTACATGCAGACAGCATTACTCTCCCACTCACATCCAGCAGGTTACTAAGAAAATCCCAGGTGTTCCTCAGGAGATCTGCTTTCGTCTGATCGTCTTATGTCAGATAAAGCTCAATGTTTTATGCTCATTTAAGAGGATTCTTCAGTGACCCCGTGCTCTAATCCTGCTTAGTGTCACAGATATGATAATCCCCCAAAACAGGAATCAGCTAATGGAAAGACTAAAGGCGATTTAAAATAACACACTCTGGATTACAATATACAGTGTTTTCATTATGCCCCCGCTTAATATGTCCGAGATTCAAGCCATTTTGAATAAATGTAAGACAGATGTGTTTAATGTTAATGAGCAGTTACATATCCATAGAAACAAGAGGGTGAGAGACCAGCAACTGAACAATTACACAGTGCATCTTTAAGCTACCTGTGGCACTAATAAATGTTTGCATATTATTTCATCCTATTGACACTTTGCAGCTGATATCAAACTTCCCTGGGGATGTGATGCTAACTGAAGGCACTGCTCTGTTTGAAGCTCTGGTGCTCAATCTGACCAGGAGCTAAATAAAATTAGTCACAAGCTAGCTACCATTAGCCAACAGTTTGGACCATGAAGATCTATTCAGTTTTTTTAAAGGGTTTTCCGACTACCTTAACACAGTTTTCACTAATGTGTGCATTGTAACTCCTTTAGAACACCCCCAGTATGACATCACTGCAAAATATCAATATTATCACCCCCAAAACATCCACGTGACATCTTCACAATTACAGAAAAACAAAACATTAATTTAAATGCAAATAAGAAATCAACAGTGGGATCTTTAACGCTATAGCTATCACATTTTCACTTCTCCCTGCATTTCGTTCATCCTTTATCAAATCTCAACGTTAGTAAAGATATTTTTGGCAAATTTTCTTTTCCGGCTGCATTTATGAAGAGAATAATGAGATTGCTTAAGTTCCTCGGGGTCTATTTAGCGTTTGCTGCACGGTGGTCCATCTTCGAGCACGAACCATTTTATTGATGCCGCCGAGGGGCTTTGGTAAATAAGAAAGCATCATTTCTCCAGCTGTCTGCATCAGTGAGCAATATCTTATCTCACAGGTGGAGAAACAGGACACACTGGGAGCATCTATTTAGTGTCATTGTTTCGTTATGTGAAAGAATACAGGATTACCATGTATGAAAGAGACAAGATTAACACAATATGTACTGATGAGGCATTATCTTGCAGTAAACATTCACAAATACTTCAGCAGGTAGGGTAAGACCCAACATATGAATGTTGATCAAAAAGGGTAAAAGGAATGAAAAGTGGCCAAGAAATTATAGGTAAAAGAAAATATCGACACCTTCCTAAAATAATTGCATAAGTCATTTTTTCAGGTTTTTCAGGAAACACAAAGAACTCCCCCCAAAATTGAAATTGTGGCATTTTGTTGCCTAAGTAAACTTTGGCAAAAAAGTGATTTAGGCGATTATTTTAGGAAGATGGCGATATTTTGAGAAAGAAAATTATATTATGGACACGTGAAGTAGAATTATGAGAACATGTAGAGTGTTCATACTTAATTTTACTTGTCATTTTGTACACATTTGGTCACTTCATTTGGTCACTTCAAAATGTGCACCCACTTGTCTCCATGAAGAGCTTATTGCTTTATCAAGAATGTTCAACAGTAGAGATTAAACCATCTATCTCAAGGGAGACAACTATAGGCTACATTACAGGTCAGATCTGTGGAGATGCAGTCGTAATCATAGGGATCATTATTGTATTTTTGAGCAATAGAAACACCAACAATAACATCTCCATGGAGACAAGCAGGAGCAAGACCCGGCACCAGAAATGTTACACAGTGTACTTTTACGAAACAATAAAAAAAGAAAAAAAGAAACAGATTTATGGACACGAGCCAGTATTATTCATAGTTTGGCTGCTACTGACCACGGCCTCCTGGACTCAGCGTGTTGTTCTATCCGGTGGCAGTCCTTTACACTGTTAAGCAAAATCAAGGTGACTCATGCTGGGGAGAGGTCCGCTCAAGTCCAATCTGTGCAAAGCAGTAGAGGAAGGCCAGCATGGGGGGCGCAATGGTACACCAGCCTGAAACGAAGGGGAAACCTTATAAACCTTATGTTAAAGTAAAGTTTATTTATATAGCGCTTTTCACAACCTAAATCACAAAGTGCTTCACATACGAAAGATAAAAACAGCACATACATTCATAATAACATCAGTCATAGCAGAAGTTTGTTGAAACATATTTGCACAATAAACCTGGAAACATATGCAATAATGAGGTTCATAAAAGAGAAAAACATGAGACAATACTTAAAGCCTCTCTGGTATATTATGCAAAAACAGTGTTACTCTGAGTTTCTATTTATAGCATCTTAGAGGGACTAGCAGGTAAGGACAGCTGTCTGCTCCTCTTCCTCAAATGGCTTGCCTCCAGATTATCTTGGGAACATGCACCTGCACACACAATGGTTTTCAATGGACCATTCTTTTCTATTCATGTCAAAAATGAATTCACACATAGGCTCATGCTGCCTCATGTACAGCAGTGTGTGATTTTCAATACATGCTGTAGTAGTGTGCTGAGCCAACACTAAGAAACATATTTGCATACATCTATAGTCAACAAAAACACTTAACTGAACTAAACATAGCAATTTCTTTTGACAAATGGGTTCCTTATTCAAACTAAATGTTTAATACTATGGCGTATACAGTGTTCCATTAATATAAAAGCCTGGGCCATTCTGTGAACACTTTGGGGCTAGAAGTACTTTTGACATGCAAATTAATCATTTAAATCCTTTATGGCCCGAGGCGCTGCATTAACTATGAGCAGTATTTGTGGTTGCGCCAAGCCATCACACTGTTAGCTCTCCTCTGGCATGTATGATACATTTCACAGAGTATATTTACACTCCTAAAAATCAGATATCTAGAATAATCAGGTAACCCAGTAATCATATTTTTGGTGTTTGCACTAGACAACTGAATTTGTTGTGATGACAAATTTTGAAGCATGATATATTCCTACATAGATATACTGCGATAACTGATAATAATGAAACTACTTATACAATAATGCAAAATAATCAAAGTAAGACATTTTCAGTAGCTACAAATATTATAATTTGCCAAATTGCCATCTACAGCTCAAATCTTTTCATATTAACAAAAATGCCGAAAAATCTCTCAGTTACTGCATAAAAGACATCTGATCATCAAAAAGACCTAGTGACATGTGTCAGTTAGTTAATGGATTTTCAGAGTAAGTGTTGAATTTTGAAGACAAACCACTAACTTTCAATCTCTAATATTTCTCTTTCTTTTTTAATCTTTGGCAGATTAGTTTGCCCTTGTAATATTTGGCAATAATCAGAATGAAATCACGATATAATTGTTGACATTTAAAAAATCTGATAACTCTAGAAACCAGATAATCATTTGTGGTGTGTATTCAAACAATAGAGTGTATTAAAAAGTTTTCAGCGCTGCTCAAATGAGGCTCGCAATGCTTCACGGTTACAGGAGCGAATCTGGAGCCAGGTTCTGTGTTATGAATAGAATTTTTTTGACGAACAAAAAAATAAAAATTCAGGACCATGTAGAGCGGGTTAATAAGAACATTTTAATACCAAGATGACGAGGCTCATTGCAGCAGGTCCAGAGAGAAGAGTCACAAGATCCTAATGTAAGTCAATGGGAGCCAGAGTCAGAAGGAGCCAGAAGAGCCTCCTGGAGCACTTCCTATTTGGCACAAGGCGGCTAACGCGTTAGCTATGTTCATTCATATATACGGTCTATGATTTAAACATAGCCACTCACACTCTAAATTAAAAGTTAGAAGCTATTCCCAACCATATTTTTCTATAGACAAAAATACTAAATATAGTTTGATCCCATTGTGAACCTCCCTATAAACTTCTATTTGAATTATAATCAAATGCGAGCAAAATACTCAGAAAACATCAACAAACCCTGCATTCCTCAAAGCCTAGATATGCTACAGATCAGCATCTATTTCAAAATCTACATGATGCTGAAGAATCAGAGCCACACATTACATTCGAGAGGTCAGGGTGCAGTTAAGATAACAGCCAGGCTGATTTAAAGGCATTGATCTGATGGTAATGAAGCAGACCGCAACTCCCCTCAGTGCTTTATTACTCACACAGACATAAGTAACCGAATAAGACATTCAGAGAGAATATATCCACTGTATGGCTTTAAATCCATGACCACATTTGTGACAAGATTCTCAACAGGCTCCTACAGCTCAAGCAGTAAGAGATACAAGACTAAAATCGTACCATACTCCATACAACTATAAAACAACTCATCTTTTTTTTTTGTTTTTTTTTTGTTTATGATTTACTCTCTTTTAATGTCTTAATTTGTCTGTGCTGCACTTTGGAAATTGTCATGTTTATAAAATGTTCTATAAATTAAAGTGGGTTGGATTTGGATTACTTTTTTAATTATTGTAGCTTATATGTATTACACTTAAATGAGCAAATGTGTAGGTTTTACAATAATAAATGATATGTCTCATTTATGGCGAGCTAACATTCCCTTCAATAAAGTAAATAAACAAGACCCCGTCAAACACTTATTTTAATATTTCAAGCTCAATTTCCTGCCAGATTTTGGACAGTACTGGTTCACGTCTCCCATTTCCAAACTGGAATAGACCCCCTGCTGAGTGCTGATTGGCTGAATTCCAGCCTTCCAATCGTGCACAGCTAAAATTGTGTGATTCTCAGGCCAATTTTAACAGGATCTAAAGGATACACATTTTTAAAGGATAAACCGCTATTTTTTATTTATTTTTTAATCTAAGACAAAGCTTTTCTATAAAACTGAGAATATGTTCAAACTGAGATCATATCAGAAACAGATTATATTACACTTTGCGCTTTGAACCCTGACTGTCTCTGTGGCCAGTGTTCAGTGCTGAGAACAGCTCCGAGCCAGAGCTTATCAAGGATAAACAGGCTTCAGGAGGTCTGCTTTTTAGCTTTAGGAACCAAATGAGCGAAATAAAGACTGAGCAACACTCATCGTGATGCAAACATCCCGGTCTCTCTGTGGACAGCCTTCTAAATACATCTCTCACCAGTTATGTGTATTTGCATACATATATGTTTAATTGTTGTTTATTTTTAATAACATTGCTTAGTTAGGTTGAGTTCTTGAGATGTTTTTAAAACATGTAAAACAATGTACAATAAAGAAAACTTTCCTGAACTGACAAATTTAGAATAAAACTTGTGACACAAATAATTCCATAGCAACATGAAAAGCAAACGATGCCTGAAACAATCCGGTGAAATAGGGGCTTACACAAATCCTATTGAATTGACTTGCTGGTGAGCACTTTACCTTGAATAAAAACTCGCTTCCAGAGGATTCTGCCAACGTGGGTCCCTCCAAGGAACACTAGATTGGACAGGATGAGCATGGCAGTGGAAAAGGCACACAGAAGGGCCACACCGCGTCTCCTCATGGCTGCGGAAAAATGCTGCTCCTGGGAAATCAGTGAATAAATAAGAAAACCACTTTACCACCAGACATCATCACTGTCAAATTTGCTCTGGCTTTTAGGCCCTGTGCAACATTTAACAAATTAAATGAAAATGTCATGAGACATTATTAAAGTGCATTTATTATGCTATTTTCTGATCTCTGTTATAATGTTTGTTTTTCTCATCAAAAAGATTTCTGGAGTTTTGTTTTATTTCATTCACATGTTGAACATACTGCAGTATTTAGGCAAAGTTCTTCTCTCAAACAGAAAACACTCTGTTCCACTTTTTGATGTCATGTGATAATACAGGAAGCACTCCACTGTGTTTTTAAACTCCATCCACCTTCACTAGAATCATTTGGATGATTTCAGCTCTGGAATTGCCAATCTCAGTTATATCAATTGCGATTCATTTGAAAAATTTCCAGTACATCACAAAATGGAATAGAGCATTTTAAGCTTTGGAGCTGTGGACAGACTAATAATAAAGGGTTACATAAACATGTGTGAACTAAACAAAACACAACACCTGGTGTGTTTTGTCATGTTGTAACAGCATTCTATCATTTTGCATAATGATAGAATACTATCATTCTATCATTTTGCATAATATAGGAGCTTTAAGTTCAAAGATCTTTTTTTAAGTCACAGGACAAAACTGCCACATTAATAATACATTGGAACTAGCCCTTTCATAACATAAAATGGTGGCTCTTCATTGTAAATGCCAATAGCGTGACAGGCCAGTGGAGGAAGATAAAAAGGTTACTGGGGCTTTATATAAAACCATGTAGTGTATATAAAACTTACAATGAAAGAGTGAATTAGCGATGAGGAGAAAAGCGTCTTCAGTCCACTCTCCACCATCACGCCAGCCCAGTTCATCAGAGCCCAGTACTGCAAGTAGTCGTGACCACCGTGCCACAGGCAGACAAATCCAAACGCCAAACCACTGGATAAGACTTTATAAAAGGGACCACAGTGAGAACCCCCCAAAGGGACATAGATGTATCTGGATAAGAAAGAATATACATATTTCAGTATCTACAGGCTTGAATTCTTTCCACTGGTGAGTAGTTTTAACTGCAGCAATTTATAATAACTACACTTTTAATAGTCTTAATAAAGCATGGGAATACTTGATTCATTATGAAATGAAATAATGTATTAAAATTATTCATGCTTTTTAACTAATACCCAAACCCTAAAATCTTCATAAGTCGTTACTAAGCCTGATTCTGTTCAGACTTAGACAAACTTTACAGATCCACAAGGACACAGTAGCTCACAAATCACAATATAATAACAAAGAGCAACAATATAAATGGAATAATACATTCAAAATAAGCGGCAAAAGAGAAAGAGACTGATGTCAATAAGGCTTAATTATATAAATGTATATGTAAAAGTAAAAATAAAATATAGTAATATAATATCTCAGTTATATACAAGAGGATGCAAGGAGAACAGTACAAAGGTAAAATAATGACTGAGAGGACATAGGGTAATGTATGATATGGTTGTTGTACAGTTGTATGGAGTATGATAGTGGTAGCATCGTACAGAAGCTATTGAAGATTTTCCTGAAAACCACTACATTTTTAAGTTATTTCAGCTCCAGGTCCTGCCATCTGTGGAAGTTCTCTGATGACTTTGCAGTGGTAGGGTGTATCAGAGATGAACAGGAGCTGGAGTACAGGACCCAGAGTGCAAATTTTGTAGAGTGGTCCCAGGCAAACCATCTGCTCCTGAACGTTGACAAGACCAAGGAACTGGTGATTGACTTTAGGAGGACTTCAGTGTAGCCCATAACTATACCAGGCCATGACGTGGAAATAGTGGACTGCTTTTAATTTATTACTTTTTTTTACTTGTACTTGTATTTATATAATTAAGCCTTATTTGACACATATCTCTTGCTATCTTTTTTTGCCATTTACTTAGAATTTATTATTATTAATTTATTATATTGTGATGTGTCAGCTACTGTGTTCAAATAATTTCCCTTGTGGATCAATTAACTTTGTCTAAGTCTAAGTCCTGTGGTACCATCCTTAGTGGTACCATTTTATCTGGTCTAATTTGGGTTCACAAACAAGTATTATAATTACTAGAGTAATATATAGTCAATATCACATAGAACTAGATCATTATTAGGAAATTACGCCATTTTAACTAATGTACATAATATTTTTGCAATAGACAGTTAATTAGGTTCAGCTACAGTAAATTTGATGGATCATACAAACAATGCCGACGTACAGCAAAACAAAAGGTCGTAAGGGGAGAATAATGGACTGAATTACAAATAGCACCTGTCACAGTTATTACAATATGACCTCATTGGAGTTTTCATCAAATAAACATCGCTCTGACATTTAGCGCAAAAATAGAGCCACTTCAAGTAATTTACGTTCTCCCATTTTCATTTATGCTGCAGCTGCACAAGTGAAGTGTGCAGTCCATCCTAAAGACTTGACATCCATTACAGACTCCAACTATGGACAATGGAGTCACTCGAGGCTACCCATCACTGAAACTACATTGTCCTGTTATGTTCATGGGCTGATGCTGAGAAGGAAATCTTGAACTTGTTTGTGGAAGGAAATAATTTTACACTGTGTGACATATAAAAAAACAAAACAAAAAAAGTCATTTGTATTATGCCATACTGCTGCATCAGACTTAACTGGCAAACACTGGTGCTGAGCTAGGGACTAATTATCTCAGTCACCCTGTTGCTAATCAATATTCCTGAAAGTTGAGCCAGCAATTTCTAAGCTTGAAATAGAGTGGACAGCACGGCTGTAGTAGATGACCAAAGTGGGCAGAGAAACAGATGGAGCAATGCTGGCAAACCACATAAACATATGGAGTTTGTAAAGATCAAATATGTTCTACAAAGATGAAAAAAATATGTTTTGAACTAAATCAAAGCTGTTTTTTTAATCAAATATATACAACATGAATATTCACCAGCTGCTACTGAGAAACAGTGGTGATTTAAATGGTAGTCTCATAACTAGGAGGTTGGTGGTTCGTTGGTGTCGTTGTGTGCTTGGGCAACACATCTCACTCAGGTTGATAAAGTATGAATGTGTTAGTCATGTCATTAGCATAAAAGCAACTGCAGCAACAACAGCTGCTTATGTCCTGTGTGGGGGTGAATAATTATCAGAATAATGCATTTTATCAAAGGGCCCATATTATGGTGTTTTATGACCTGTTTTAATGTTGTTTCCTCATCAAAAACATCAACCTGGAGTTGTATTTTGTTTAATTCATTCATGTGTGACACAAAGACCCTGCATAATTAGGCTCAAACAAAAAACACTCCACACACCTTCTCTAAAATCATCTGGATGATTTCGGCCCTGGTACTGCCATTCTTTACTGAGCAAAAGGTAAAGGAACCTGTTCATAACATCACAAGGTGGAACAGAGCAGTTTGAGCTTTGGAGATGTTGACATACGATTAATGCAGGATTACTCAAACATGTGTAAAAGAAACAAAACACAACTTCAGGTATGTTTTTGTAGAGGTGACAGCATTATAACATGACATAAAGCTCACAAGAGTCAATGTTGTGTAATACAGAGCCTTTAAAATAGTGTAACGCACACAGGAGGATGAAGTGTCATGATAACACATTTTGAACATGATATATTGCTATAGAAATAGATTACGATAACAGTAATACTGAAACTATTTTATACTACGGATACATTCAAAATTAAGCAAGATTTTAAATTGACAGTGCCTTTAAAAGTCCTACACTGCAGTGAAGCAATAATTAGCCTTACAAGTCAAATCATAGCATATTACAACAAAAATAACAAATTACCCCAATTTTGCAAAGAAAAAATACCCATGATAAATACTCAGCCCCAAAATATATTATTTCAGTTTTCATATACTGAACATTAAGCCGATATAGTCATTATTGTGAAAGCCTAGTCTTGCCTAAGGACAGAAGGAGTGCATACAAGAGGCAATGCAGCCCCATTGTGACACCTTGTACTCCCAGTAGTCTCTTATCCAAGCACTGACCATGCCCCAACCCTTAGCATCAGGCAAAGACAAGCAGGTACGGCCACAAAAACTGGTGTATTATTTTTAAACCAAAAGGCAGGAATTACTGAATGGTCTCTGAATGCTCTATCATCATATTTTGTGTCTTGTAAGGTTACATGAATGTAAACAAGACAGTTGATCTTGTGTGTGAGAAAAAAAAAAAAACAACTGGGAGAAAGTGCCACTGAGGCAATAAATGTGTAATGGCATGGCAAAGACTGAGGTACTTAGCTGCCCAGGGAGACGTGGTGTCAGGCAGTTTTGTGGAGCACATCATTTAACACCTACGCATTCATCTAGTGCTCTTCAGACAATTTCAAAACTGCATTAAAACCTTTTTAAAAAACACTTCCACCAGCAGAGCACTGGGGTATTATGTCATGGCTATCGCTCAGCATCTGCACTCAGATAATTGCAAATGATGCCATTAAGAAAAATAAAACTATTTAGAATAGACACAGGCGAGGATTAAAAAGATTTGCAATTTAAATTCCAGATTCCCTAGTCCACTCCTGCCTTTTTATTTGAAATCCACTCTCATGTAATCAAGGCATCCACGCACAGTTTTAAACAAGGTAAAGGAAAGCAGAATTAAAAACGCAAAGAAGCAATTACATATGATAAATGGCAATAAGCATAACATTATATAACGAGTATAACTTTAGAAAACGTTATACTGTATGATATTATGACTGCCTAGACCTGTCACAATAACACATCTGAAGTACTAAATATTGTTGAAGAAAATATAAATGATAGATGATACTGAAGAATACTGATACTGAAACAAATTTATGCCACTTACACAAACACCCCACAGTAGGATTATTTCCCAAAACAATTCTAAATAAATAACACAGTTCCAAAAAAACTGTAGGATTAATCACTTTAGTAGTTAGTTTGTATGTGTAATGAGCCACAGACCTTGTTTATTCAACTCCAGGGTCAAATGTGATCGCAGTATAGAAAATATCAAGAAGTTCCTTCCTAGTACTAAGTAAAAGTCCGCAAAATAAATACTGAACCCGAAAAAATATATCATATCAAACATATATTGAATAGTAAGTCTAGGCCTTCACATTACAACCGGCATAATGCAAATCAACAGGCTGTCAGGTGTACACTAATGAACACAAACTACAAATCTGTATGTAAAAGTACCACGTGTAACAGTGATATTACATCTGCACATCCATGCTAATCCAGGAGGGCTTCCCTGGGGTCTAGAGACAATAGCATGACGCACAGTATTCACCTTACAACGTGAAGCCTAATAACCATGAGAAAGACTACATGCAACTGCACCATCCATTAAGAGACATAGACACCGGCAGCTGGAGAATTGCAAGCTTTTGTTCACTAATTCAACAATTAAGTTCAATGTCAGACGTACAATGAGCTCTAGAAAAGTGCAAAAGATATGTAAAACTAATTAATACAGGATGTAATGTCTTTTAAATCATGGAGGCTTAATTTTATATTTTTGTACCGTGTCTTTCTTTGAGTTAATTCTCTTACCTGATGAGCCATCGATACAGACCCTCATCAAAATGCCTAAGTGGGAAGAGGAAAAAGAAGAAGCATGAAACCGATTTACATAATAATAAAATTCACTTAGAAGCACCTGCAGACTAGAGAACGCAGAAATGATCAGTTTGCAGAGAGCGCATGTTTGCTCTGGGTCTTTGTCATTAAGAAAATTAAAAAGAAGGTCTGTTTCCTGCAGCCTATAAAAATGAATACTGTTTTGCCAATGTTAGCGGGAGACAGGTTTATGCATTCCATCAGTGTTGTCACCATTGCCCAGCTCAGCACACACAGCTCAGATTGGAGTGCATTGGCGTCAGCACATTGGTCAGTGTAATGAATTTTTACAACAGAACCTGCAAACTGGCTTCACATTAGACAGAATTTACCCTTTATAATTACGGTGAGAACCAGAGCAAAAACGGAAGAAATGACGATGGTATTTAAGTCAGCTTGTATCTTGTTTTATTTTGGCTTTTAAATTGTTTTGACATTTTATTTTATCCATGTGCTCAGTCAAGGTGGGTATGAAGATGAGATTTTCACTGTGAATGAGCAAATGAGCGGTTAAAGTTATTTTCTGATCTGTTATAACGTTGTTTCCCCATCAAAAACATACCTGGAGTTGTGGTGTGTTTGTTTCATTCACACAAGTGAGTTTAACACATAAATGCTACATATATTTAGGCTTTTAGAGTTTTTCTCTCATACAAAAAAATACTTAATTCCAACTTGTGATATTTAGGCTGAGTTTTTCTCTCATACAAAAAAGACTTACTTTCAACTTGTGATGTCATGTGGTAATACACGTGCTCCAAACTCCATACAGCTTCACTAGAATCATTTGGATAATTTCAGCCCTGGAATCTCTACTAAGCAAAAGCTAAAAGGTAGCATCAGAAGTTGGAACAGAGCATTTTGAGCTCTGGAGATGTAAACAGCCTAATAATGCAGGTTTACTCACAACTCCAGGTATGTTTTTGAGTTGTAACAACATTATAATATAACCTAAAGCTCACAAGACTCAATAGTGCTTAATACATGACCTTTAAAGTTGAGTGTCCCTATGCGTTATTAGGCTGGGTCTATATAATATTTTAGGTTGCATCTAAATAAAAGGAAATGTGTTAATTTTACTTGAAAAAACATATTAAGTTTTATTTGGTAAATTTGTTTTGTTTTGGTGCATGATTGGTAGAGAAGAATGTGCTACGTCAGTTTAGATTAGGTCCAGGAGAAGCTGTTGGTAGAGGTGACCTGTGCTTCTGATTGCTTGTAATAACAGAAGATGAGACAAATTTGCTGTGCTCTGTGTGATTACCCACTGCCCACTAAGGCAGTGGTTCCCAAAGCGGGGGTTGTGTCGCCCTAAGCTGGAGGTTGCAAGATAATTTTACTTTTAGCTGTTATGACACAGTATTTAATAAATTCTGAATTCTGAAACTGTATATTTGAGTGAAAATGGGCCTAATAACACTAAACAGTTCACATTTACAACATATTTTAGGGGGGTCCTAGCCTGAACTTAAAGTCAATCAACTAAACTAGGGCTTTTTTTAGTTCTGATATTGATTCTAAAGCTGCATGTGCTGTTACCTGGTATCAATGGATACCTGTGCAGAGACTGAAAAAGGGATTTCCTTCATACAAAAATACAGTAATGGAGAACTGATCCAAATGCTGTTATAAATCCTATTACATCAGTTTGTATGTCCAACCAGATATCGGCTGAACCAACATATCGACACCTTCCTGAAATAATTGCGTAAGTCATTTTTTCAGGTTTTTCAGGAAACACAAAAAAATGAAATTATTGCATTTTTTTGCCTAAGTAAAAAGTAGGCAAAAAGTGACTTAGGCGATTATTTTAGGAAGGTGATGATTTGGGAGTCGATATCTGATTCTCCAAATTTTCAGTACCAGCACAGATATCTGAGAACTGATCCAAATGCTGTTATAAATCATATTACATCAGTTTGTATGTCCAACCAACATTTGGGAGTCGATATCTGATTATCCAAATTTTCAGTACCAGCGCAGATATCCGATACCAGTATCAGATCGTTGCTTTCCTAATTACAGCTTTACCCCATGCATGTTTGGTCAATTATGCTTGCTTAGATTTGCATAGCCAAGTTCAATGCTAAAATATTTAATGATCTCTTGCCTCCACATTCCAGTAAAAGTATGCATGATGCTGACACAGCGAGGGAGGTTTGGGGGGATCAGTCCATCCATAGTTGCCAACATGGAGGGCAAGCCGAAGAGGACCAAGTATTTGACATAGAAGAACTGGACAAGGGCAAGTGCCAGACCACCTATGACAGAGGAATATTGGATTATTGGTTGTAAAAAGTTAGTTTCAGCTATTTTATATTCACAACATAACGATCCATACAAAGAAATATAAATGACTACTTTTCAAGATGGAAAATTATCCCAAAAGTCCCATCCAAAGACATAAAGCGGATGTCACAGAGAACATATTACAGTTAATTGCTATTCATTTTGATGAGGAAAAAACATAAAAGCGGATTGAGCTTTAATAGAGGCCAGGAAAAAGTCAGTAATCAGCATACTCAAGTTCCTATGGGAGTGATAAGACTTTGAATTTCTGCATCTCATAAACACGTTCAGGACATGTTATGAAGCATTTTTTACTATGCTCTAGATACACCATTTCCACATGTATAGACTTACCAAGGGCCCAAGGAGGAAGAATCTCTAAGTAGGTCTCATTGCTCTGAATTGAGTGCATATACATTGCATGAATCATATATTCAGCAATACCGCACCACATTACAATTCTCAATGTTCGAAGAATCAGAAATTTATACACTGCTCTATATCTGCTCAGGTCCTCTGCAGGTCTTTTTATCTGTGAAGTGCACAAAATCAGCACAGTATTAAGAAAGCACACAAAAGGGTATAGTGAGGCTCAAGTTAGTGCTGTGAAAGGGATCTGAACGCTGAAAAGGAACGAGTCACACTTGTTAACACCAATCATAGCCCCCCACAGCATCCAATAAGTGGCCGGCAGAGCACAGGCACAACTGGACCTGGCACAAGCTCCAAATGTGATATCTCCAATAAAGGGTCACATCTGCTTAGCCACAGGTGGTCTTAGCCAGCAACCTCCCAACTTTTAACAACAAAGGAAAAAGTATAATTCATGTTTCTAATTTTTAAGAAGAGAGAATATAAATTAATAATAGGTATAATATAAGTAATGAACATCTTACCTGCTGTATGTAATCTCTGTAAGCGATAATGGGTCCGTTGTAGAAAAAGGGGTGATAGAAAGTATAGGAAAACAACCAACAGAGCTGCAATATGCGCCCAGTTTCTGTAAGACACCAGCAATGCTCCAGGCTGTAGCTGATAAATCGCAGACCACACACGGCAACACTGAAAAGAAGGAGATAGTACTCCTCCTCGGTTTCATACCAGCCTCTCTGTGAAACAATAAGAAGGCCAATTATTTTTTAGCAATTGATGCAAACTGTCACAAAAATACTGACATTTGGGTTGCCAAACTTAGATTTCATTAAAATAGAATGACCAGTAAGTGAAGTGAATATGTTTCATTAGGTGAACCAATCTAGCAGTGGAAAAATGACTAAATAGTTCCCCAAAATAATAACTGGAATAGTACGACAGCTGCTAACGAGGAACACTGAACGTTAGCCTTGCGTGAACACTTGTCTCAGGTGTGTGAGTGCACAGCAGGGGAAGAGATGGACTGTCATTTCCAATATGAAGATAATAATCATCTATCAACTATAGCCTAAAAATACAACCCTTAGTTTGGGCTCCAACCAGGCTAGAGCCTGTTAATACAACGGCGAAGGAAAGTAGGACTGGATAACGTTTACATATTGGTGAACAATGACCTAGCCACCTAATATCAAAGGATAAATATATGCAGTTTTTAAAAATGCAGTGGTATACTCAAGATACTGGTTGCCTGAAGTCCATGCTAGTATGTGGAAATGTGCATAGAGAAGTGTGTATGTAGTGCCATCTTGTGTTCATTTCCAATGCAGAAGAAAAAAAAAATATAGCAATGAGCAGGTAGCAGAGCATGGCAACTACATCGCCTCACCTGGATCTCTTGTAATGGCTGAAAATGAAGAGTGGACAACAGGAGTAAACTAGAGGCCCAACACAATGCAGGTTTTTTGATTTGGGCAACTGAAAATGTGATGCACAGATGAAACAAAAGTACAGAAACTCCTTTTATTCCCAGGACACTGTTGGCTGCTATGAAGCCATACACTGCAGACACTGGCACTTTCAGCTGTGGGAGGCACAGAAAACAGTGATTATTCAAACCATCAGTTGGTCATTAACAGAAAATATTAACAGAATTAATACGTTTCCACCTTGGGGAAGAAAAGACTTGTCAGTATTGTGATTATCCCATGTCCAAAAAAACTGTATAATAAAGATTTCTTTGCCCAGTCTGTCCAAAATGTCCATTCAAAGTCATTTGGGTCCTGAAATAAACCAGTTTGTGATATGAATGCATTTCTAATTGGGTTATTTTTACATTAAAAAGTAAGTGATTACATACTCTAAAATAACTTAAAAAACCTTGCTCGAGTTGGAATTCCTTTTGCAGACTTATTTCATGTTCTGGAATAAAAATAAATAACAATGCTATGTGAACTGTTAATTTAGCATTTTTTTTAACAATTTAACAACTCACACCTTTGGAGAATCTGTGTAACTGATAGAACGAATACAGATGAGAAGCAAAGGACAGCACCCAATATGCAAAGATTTCAGCCTGCGGCAGAGGGGCAATCTGGGCCTTTGATCTTGAGGTCATTGGACAAATTTAACCTGTACACAAAATACAATGTGTTAGTGTGTACAACAAGCTAATTTACTTAAAACACAAAAATTGCTCAAGTAATCTAGCAGAAGTCAAATAAAGTAATCAAACCCCGTTTCATAGATGGTGATCTATTCATGTTTTTTACTGGCTTAAAAGTGCTGATAGAATTAAACGGGAATAACATTAATTCCTTTTTTATTGAGTGCATGATGCTCTTCTGTGATTTGTGTTACTATATTTTCTAGTGATGCTGAGCTCATTAGAGCTGTGTAAGTCTGTGGATGAGTCCACACGGTCCTCACTGCAGTCAAGCTCAAGTTTAGGCGTTGCTAGGTAACAAAGTATCAGAGGTTTCCTCGCGTGACGTCCTCACGTTACGCGCTGAACTTTCTACCGCCGCCAAAACAACAACCCGGAGCCCGAGCAGGGACGTCCACAGCATTATCAAGAAAGACAGCTACGTGTGGTAAACATTACAAATACAGTGTGTATCAACACATTTAATAGCGTGATAGTTCAGGTTAGTTACCTGTAAACATTTATAAGGCACTCCATTCAGCCGTCAGCTACCTAACAAGCGGTTTGGCAATATTTGGCGTCTTCGAGTCCCAGAGCTCAGCGCCTTCATTTTGAACTTCTGCTGAAAATCCAAAAACTGAATCTGTTCATACTGAGATGAAAAGGAGTCTCCTGACACAGTCACAACTGTCTCCGGCTCTATGCTCCTGCTCCACGATCCTGCTGTGTCCATGAGTGCCCTTAACGGTGCAATACTGCCACCATCTGGGCAGGAGGAAGAACTTATGTTGTTTTACTAAATGTATGGGCAAAGGTTCCACATTTCTCAAAAGAGATAAAAAATAACTAAACCTATTAAAAATATAACTCAGCTGGAAGGATACAGGGCGTTAAAGTGGTTTATTGAGGATCCATGTACACATAGACCAAGCTACAGCAATGTAGTAGGTTATGAGGGGTGTGCATGTTATCAGATAACGTCCTGTGAAGCCTCAGTCATCAAGTAATAGTAAACAGTGACTATAAACAAAAAAAAGCAAGTCCTGACATGTGCTCAAAAGCATAACGTTCTTTCATTATTTAGACAATAACACAATCTGACATTTCGTAATGGACAGCATTTTACTGATGTGAGTGATTTAATTCGGTGTAATTAGAAAAATAAACATAGTGTTGTAACTCACTGTGCTATACAGACAAAATAAAGTAATTGTGTTTTATCTATAGGCTACTTAGTCAACACATAAATATATATTTTTTAAATTCTGCATGCACATTTTCAGTGTGTGTTTTTATGTAGACATTTGCTCTGTACACATTCTTTAATGGCATCATTGTATTTTGATTTTACAGCTCATCAGTTTCCCCGTCAAAAGGCACAGCATCTGTTTCCATATGAATGCTGCTGGGCTCGCTACTACCCACCCAGCCAATGGGAGTGCGGTTAAAAGATGGCCGGCAGCCAATTTCATGTTGGTACACCACTGGAGGCTCAGGCTCCTGTTTGGTCGGCTCTGCTTCTGGCAGTTGGAATTTCAAAAACTGATTGGCCTTCTCAAACCCACCAAAGGGCATGGCACTCCTGTCAATGCAAGAGACAAGATGTAATAGTTCTGCAATGCTTACCAACAGTTAAAAGATGAGAGCCATACCTGTTAAAGCATCTGTACTTCGGGAGGTCCTTGTGTTGAATAGGGCCAGGCATTTCAGATTTGAGTGTGGCTATAAGATTTTCATCACCCTTCATTGCCTTTTCCCAAGGAG
This sequence comes from Scartelaos histophorus, assembly GCA_000787155.1. Lineage (NCBI taxonomy): Eukaryota > Metazoa > Chordata > Actinopteri > Gobiiformes > Gobiidae > Scartelaos > Scartelaos histophorus. The sequence goes on along the minus strand of KN512342.1, from coordinate 17,961 downwards.
ACACGTATGTTTTCACAATAAGAACATGCTTTTTCTCGTCTCTTCCACCACCTTTATACAAATACGAAATTAATATTTGATAGAATAAACATTTCAGATATAGCTCCTTATGTATTTACCATAACAATACTAACCTTTCAGTGGAGACCACTCACTACTTTCTTCTCCACCTTTCCCATGTTCACCTCCTGCCCCTCCCACGCCTCCTGCTCCTCCTGCTCCTCCTGCTCCACTCACACCACCTGCTCCTCCAGCTCCTGCTCCTTTGCTTCCAGGTTTCGGGGGAGGCACAGGGGCACTGCCTCCAAACTGCAGATTTCCCAAGCTGACTGTTCCAGTCTGAGAACTGATAAGATGTCCTCCAGCATTTACCATCTGCCCACCAAACTGCCCTCCAACAAACTTCTGCAGGTCGTCCTTAAGAAGATCCAGGAAAGGTCATGGTAAAAATTGAATATGTGCATGATATATTGTTTCAATAAAGGCAGCAAATGAGATACCAGGTTAAATTATACCTTTTGTTGTTTCTGAAACTTACCATGGACTCACTGGTGAAGATGTCTGGGTTGTTTTCATAGA
>KN512342.1:0-17356 GCA_000787155.1 Scartelaos histophorus | reverse complement strand
CGCTCTACCCTCTGCTGTCTCATCTTGAACATCTTGGAACCTCGGTTTTTCATGAGTGAAAGCTCTTCCAGCATGATATCCTTGGGGGTCCTGACCTTAATACCCAGATCCAATTCTGAGGTCTCTGGTTCCGATTCTGCAAATGAGCATACAAAATAAGGTAATGCATGTTATTATAACTTTATGTTCGTTTTGTGAGAAAACTGTTCATATTTTTAGTGCTGATTATTGTATGAAGTCTTACCATGTAATGTGCTTACCATGCTGAGCAATATGTGACAAATCAGTAATGATCTTTGAGGGCTTTTTCCTTTTGGTCAGAGGTGCAGGTGTTCCCTTAGGCATGGCTTCTGGTGCACAAAAGAAACAATTACCATTTGCTCTGTCATTCTTGTTTACTGCTTAATGACAAACATGGCCCCCCCGCTACTCCTCAAATATAATAAATACATATTTCTATTGCCATTGTCACAATCATAATGATATTCAACACACATTTAGAATTACTGCCCTAACAGGGACCAGAATGTGCTGGCATATAAGCCAAGAGACTGGCAGTATGGAGGACCCGTCTCTATTTTCAAGTTCAAGGGTGATGTCAGTGCCCTGAGATTCCCCGCATTCTGCAGCCACCAGATGACTGGTGCAAAGGAAACATATAGCTCACTTTGCTTTTCAGTTTTGTTTGGGAACATTAGATCTGTACACACACACAACATAAACACGAGCACAATGTGATTCACACATTAGAGGTACCTTCTGCTGCTTTGGTTGTGGCTGCTGTTACAGTTAGCGGAGCAGTCATAAAATAGCTTTTGGCATTATTCATTTCATCTGATCATATTCCCCAATCTGTAGAAGAACTTGTGAGAAGGGGGTAGTGCACGATTACTGAGGCCTTCTATGTTGAGACACTATTTGCCTTTGTATGACATCACAATAATACTTAAAAGTAGCTTGCAATGTATCTTCTTGGTTTTAAACACCATAATTTTGATTGAATACATCTATTTATTTAATAATTTATTTAATTTAAATATATTTCAACTAAGGTCGTAAAGTGGCAAAACACCACATCACTCTCTGTAAGCGATCCCACTGCAGCTATTTTTAAAATCCATTTCTAGCCAAGACATTTTAGCAACAAGTAATGGCGTCATTGAACTACGAAATAAGTTTTTCAAAAGTTATGTAGTCTGTGTAGATCAGCACACTACTCATCAAAATTAAAATAAAACATTGGAAATTTAAGAATGCAAAGTGATTTCTTGACTAGGCATGCTCAAATTCATTTTATCCACCATAAACTTGCTTCACGCACAGGGATGCCTTGTGCTCAGGTTTCCCTCCCTCTTAAGTCAGGGCTGTGGCACCATATAAAATATTTGCAGCACCAACAAAACTCAGTGTCAGCTGTACTGCAATATTTAAGACATAACAATGAAATAATATCCCCCAATCGAAGATTAAACCAGATGAAACTCTTCAACTTCCAACAACAATGTGCAGTCATAATTCTGTAACTTATCTGATCTAGTCTCAGTCACCAGAACTTGTTGTCCATCTTGCTGTGAGTCACTTTGATGCACCTGTCTGGTTAGATGACAAAAACACATGCATCTCCACTCACCGGGTTTTTGTTGTAATCCTGGGAGGAGAGACAGCTATAAATACTGAAAGGGAGACCTGAGTCTCGACGCTGTGGTCTCAGTCACAAGTTTACAAATCCCTCAGTGCCTCTGACCCTACGTATGACTAGACCCGGGTCCCGGGAAGTGCAAAATCCCCCCTTCAATCTGATGGAAGATCTTCCAGGGGGCAGGGGGTGTGGGTAGCAGCACTGCTGGTGTCAAGAGGAGGAGTATAGAGTATGAATACTGTTTGGTTGGGCTTCATGGAGGTGGGGGCAGAACGTTCTGCTGGCCAGCTGAAAGTGCTGATGGGGATATAAACGGAACAAAATCATTCTCACAGATGGTTGAGGAGCCTATATTTAGTGTAGCGAGCAAGGAGCATAACCAGGGGTAAGCTTGGTTATAATGTAACCTCAAAGGACTTCGTATACATTTAGGCTGCACTGATAAACACCATTAGGTCAAAAGCTACGTAAACACTTTACAAAACATCTACAATGTCATGACATTTGTGCCTCACTCCTTATGCTTCTGCCATTTTTACCTTTTACCTAGCTGCAAAATCAACACAAATATTATTTTTAGTACTTAGTACATTTTCCTAAACTGATGCATGTTCATTTATTTATGGATTTTTGTTAATAGCAGGTAAAAAAGAACTAACACCAACCATACTCCAGTCTTCCAGAAATAACAGGTGAAAAACGGCTCCACAGCTCCATCTAAAGGTCATAGGTCTAAAGAATTCAGTGTGGATTAAAATGATTCTGACCAAGGTACGTTACATTTTTCACATCAACTGTTGCATGTCGATGCATTTCATCTAGGAATGCTCCACAGTAACAAAATATTCAAAGATAGTCATCTGGATTCAATATAAAACTAGATCACTTCCTTTATTACAAAACTTAGTTGTATTTCGATTTTTACATTTTCCTTATTTTATACATTTGAATATGTTTTTCATACTGTTACTAAATAATATCTTGCATAAAACAGTTTTAACTTTGCTTTAACTAACTGGACAGATCAAAAACATTTAACTTTAATTGAAATAATGAATACTTATTTTAACATGTTCAACAATAGGGGGCAGTGTGAATTTAGGAATGACAAGAAGATGACTTAGAAGCGTTTATTTTATTACTTTAAAAGCATTTACACCAATGTATAAATGGATGAACTCACATTAACCCACAATTTAATGGCCAGATAATTACACAATGAACAGATACATCTACACTTCAAGACATAAATGCACACACTTATTGAAAGATTACACTTAGACCTATTAAAATGCATATCACTTTTCCACATAGACTCCACCATGCCACTTTAAAACATGAAACATACATATTCCATTACATTCTAAACTTTCCTGATAATGCCTAATGTAAGACAAAACCCCATTATAGTTAGCTCATTAAAGTAAACAGCCACTTGAGTTACAGTGGCACATTTTTACTTCACTTCCTTATTCTCTCAACAGCTATCATACATGCACAAGTTGGTAACCCTTTCTGTTTCTCAAAAACCAAATGACAGATACAACCACAGATTAGCTTTGTTATTTGTTTAATTCAAGTTCTGAATAAACAGGTTTACACATATTAGTAACAATGCTATTGCACTAACTAAGCTCTGCACAAGTTGAACATGTTGGCAGTAATATCAAGTGACAAGGGTACATCTGGGCACTGCTTGAATGTGACCTATAGCTATGGAAGCATTTCTCACTGGCTATTGAGAGCACTGCTTCTTATTACAACCATACTAAAAGTTCACAAAATATTATTATGTACTATATTTTTAGCTGATCATGCGTGATGTGTGCTTATTCCACATGTATCAAATATTGAAAGTGAACATAAATACAACATAAATAACAAAAATACAAAAGCTCAGCAAAAGCTTTGTGACATTTCCGAGTAAATTAAATAGATTTTAATATTTATAGTTTTTTTGTCTTAATAATTAATATAAGCTAGTTTTTATTTTCATTCATTTAGGACTGGATTATATGACAATAAAATGAAATGATAAAATAAAATGATAAGATCTTTTTTCTCAGACTGATCCATCATAAATTTCAATTCAATTTTTTGTCTTATTGAAAAGAAATGAAAATGCCTTTCAATGTTGATTTACTCAACATAAATAACACAGATCTAATGCCGTTTAGTCAAATCTCTTCCTTCAAAATCTAAAGTGACAGAATCTTGATCTTGATTAAAATTAAAATTGCACAGCCCTACATTCGTAACTACATTCATCATTTAAATATTAACCAGCAGACTTTCTCTTTTAACTGTTCACATTGCACCTGGCCTCCAAACACGAGGCTGAATGCCAGCCTTAGTAGCTACAAAACGTGGCTTTGGTGCCTGAACTGTAGTTGATTTAAGAGGGGGCAAAGAAGCCAAGATACTGAGCTCGGGGGCGCTCTGAAACTGCTTAGCTGCCTGGAGCCCGGTAGAGTATGACACTGGAGTATAAGGTGTGGGGACAGAGGGGGGTACTGGATTGGGAACACCAGGAGCTGTAAATGTTGGCAGCCTGGGCAGACCCACTGGTTGAGGGGGAGCTGCAGCCTGAGATGTGGCACTGCTTACTGGTGCTGAAGGCAGAGGTACCTGAGGGTATGAGAATGGGGCAACAGGAGGAGGAGAGGTGGTACCTGAAAGGGTTATGCGGTCTCCCAGTGTCGTGGCTGAGCGGGGTGCTATCACTTTTGGCGTCAAGGTGGGGGCAGACATGGGAGTCGGTGTGGAGAATCGTTTGATCTCATAAACTCGTGCAGTTTTGACTGGAATTTGTTTGGGGGTAGTTAAGGAACTGCCAACCATTCCATAATCACCTGCCTGCTGCTGCCTCTGAGCCTGATAAGAAGGTAAAGCTGACAGATTGGATACACTGCCCCCATAGTTGAACATGGCTGAATTGAGCTGGTACGGTTGTCTTCTCATAAAATCCAGAGCTTTGATTCCATCTCTCTGGGGGGGTCCTCTGCTTTGACCTTCAGTTCTAGCATCTCTCTGAGGGCCAGAAGGAATTGTGGGTGCCAAAAGAGGATTGTACCCAATTGGTGGTGGAGCTCGAACATTTGGGGTGTATTTCCATTGAGAAGAGAGGTCAGGGTTCATTGAGGGATGACTAGATTGGACTGAACTGTGAAAAGACACCTCTTGCTGGTAAGGTGTTTCAGGTGGGGTATCGACCACATACATACCCATTCTACTTTGCCTTTTTGCAAATAATTGGGCCCCTTTACCTTCTGCTTGTAGGATTGGTGTTGTTTCGTGAATAACCTTAGGCTTAGGCGCTACAGGAGGAGGGAGCCTGTCAAAATCACCACTCATCGGGTCTTCTGTTTCATCAGTATATACTTCAGAGCTTTGGCCATATCTTTGTCTGGTCGATCTCTCATCAAGGTTCTGCACCATGGACAGAAGTTCAGGATTAGGTGAATGTTTTTTAACTTCAGGGACAGTAAACATTGGTTTGGGTTTTCCACCGCGTCGCAGTGAATCCAATAAGATCCCAGTGCGACCTGCAGGTCCAGGAACAGGAGTGGGTGGAACTGGTTCTGGCTGCGTGACGACAGACACTGGGACCACAGGCGCAGAGAACTGCACGGGAGGGAGCTGGGGTAATGCTGCCTGGACAGGGGGCATCTGGGGCAATGGTGCCTGCGCAGGGGGCATCTGGGGCACTGCTGCCTGTACTGGGGGCACTGGAGCACTAGGAACTGTTTGTGGCATTGTTGGAAGACTTGTTGGAAGAGGCATGGGTACTTGTGGAGCTGTAGGAATTGTGGGCACAGACAATGGAGGAATTGTGACCAGTTGAGCTTGATGGACTGCTGTTATTGGTGGTGCTGCCTGTAAAGTCTGTACTGAGGTAGAGAAGACAGGCTGATAAGGTGCTGTGGGAATCTCTGAAGCCAAAGGCATGCTGGGTGGTCCATGTGGGGGAATTACCGATGGGGGTACAATGGGTAACTGTGACATTAGTGGTGGAACATGAACACTTACTTCTGAGGTTGTTGGAAAAGGTGCCATTACAGCAGCTGAGGCTGGCCTCTGGCTTGTTTTGGTGACAGGTGGTCGGAAGGGTACTGGCGCAGTGGAAGCTCGGATACTGATGAATCCTGGTGTAAATGGACGTGCTGTTCGGTTTAGCACACTACTCACTGGTTGTTCTGGTAATGGGGTCTCACTGGGGGGTTCAGGAGTGCCAAGAACAGTTACAGGAGCAGTGCTTGGTTTTGGTGCTACAGGGGGAGAAGCCATGATGTTTGCTGTATACACAGGAGGTTTAGCTGGAGAGGCTACAGGTTGTGATACCTGCTGGACCCCAGGTTGACCAGATAACACCATTGGTGGACCAGACGAGATCATTGGCTGCGGTTGATGTGAGTGCATTTGTGGAGGCATAACTGTACTTGTCTGGTGTACTTCTAGCTGCTCCTGGACCTGCGGCTGAGGAGATACCTGTTGATGTGCTGCTTCTATTTTCTTAGCATGCTCCACAGCTCTCTTTCTCTGCTGCTCGAACAGTTGTGCACCCTTTCCTGCTGTATCACTCAACCCTGGACTTGGAGCATCTTCGGCCCCATCTCCACGTCCCTCTGTCCCCGCTGTCGCCCTTTTCTCTAACATATCTATATAATCACTGTCCCAAGTTGGATCTGGAACTGAGGAGAAACCATCTTCATCAAACTCTGACTCGCTCCCGGGAAACACTCCATCTTCCTCCTGTGAGTCCTGACATCGATCCTCATCAACACTCCCAAAGCTGGTTAATGTGTATTTTTTGGATCGCTGGCGTCTCTTTTTAAACATGAGCACCCCTTTTGAATGTGGATTAGGAGCATCAGTCAGTAGAGAAGCAATAGTTCGACACTTGCTTTTGGCTTCTTTAACATTTTTGTCTTGCGTGGTGTCCCCTCTGTTTAGTTCTGCAGGGTGTAAAAGTCAAGTGCATAATTAAAAATGATGCATTAATATACAGCATTAAATCAAATACAATGAAATACAGTTTATTAAACAGCTTGAATGCATTTACATTTTAATGTTTACATTTTTGGGGAAAAAATATCTCCCATTAGGTTTAGTACCAGATACATTAAATACTTAAACTGTCTATTTTGCAGCAAAATTTAGCTAAATAATTAGTTGATCTTGTGGTAATCTGTTTGTTAAAGCTGTTGACTGGTATAAGTCACTTCAAAGCATAGAGGTCTGCATATGCTCTAACTTGTTATGGTGTCAAGTATAACACTGGCAACCTAATGCCATCCCCTAATAGACACAAGCATGTGAAGATGGCATTCATTTTGTCCAGGGCTGTCTGTAAACCCACCATAGAAAATCAAATCTATTTATATGTGTCTGACTTTTTTCCTTTTAGCTAATTTTCATTATGATTAAATAGTTGCAATATCTGTAGTCATTGATGTTTGCATTACATGAGTTAATAATGTTTTAAAACTAAGGAGAGAAGAATATGTCATTATTATTATTATTATTATTGTTATTATTATGTCATTTTATGTATTGTTTGGTAAAACAATGCATTGAACTTACTTGCTTGCTTAGCTTTTTCCATGTACGTTTTAGAAAGCTCCTCATCTACAGGTTTGTTCAGTGGCCCCACCATTGGCACAAGCTGACTCCTGGAGCCGAGCATTAGGGCCTCTTTGGCCCTCTCTGGAGACACTAACGGCACATTTGCCGGCTCAATGAAACCACTGTCATCTTCTTGGACTCCATCCCGTGGTCCTTGGTCATCTGCTGAGGAGATAATGGACGACGTCTCGGTGGAGGTTTGAGAAGACCACATACCTGGCCCTGGAGGCTGATATATGACTTCTCTGCGTGCCACCCCTGGTAACCCACTTCCTCCATTTCCATTGCCTTTTCGTCCTTCTAATAATGGATGATATATATGTGCATCAGGAGCACTGTCATAGCCACTCATCTCAGAGGTCTCCCCACCCTCAGGAGATGCTCGCCCTGTTGGTTTGGCAGGGACGGAATTGCTTGGACTTCGTCGTTTCTGACGGCGTTGCCTTTCATAGCCGGCCACATCTGCATCACTGTCTGTCTCGCCATAGTAAGCCTCGCTCCCAGGCGGAGATGTCAGCCCACTGGTCAGAGATGAGCGGCTCGTGTGCACCTCGCGGACAGGTGCGTGCTGAGCAGTGGTAGGAGACATGGAGCGCAGGGCTGCTCTGTACTCTTTGTCAATGCGGGGAGATGGTGCACGTGTTACAAGTACTACTGACTGGAAACCTACTGGAACTCTGCAAAATAATATTAGGGCATAGTAACCAATTGCACAGAAAATTATACTTCCAAAATTATATTCTAGATCACAGCCAACCTTTCTATATTTTTGTCAAATACTACTTTGATTTTCTCACCTTTTGACACGAATATGAAGAATCCCTGGAGAGCTGTCGATGAGGTTCATGGCTTGAGCGTGAGATAACATCCCACATGGCTGGTCATTGATTGATACCAACTCATCAGCTTCCTGAAGCCCAGCCCTGCAAGCTTTGCTACGCTTCCTCACCTGCAGCAGCAAATCAAGGTAGACAACATACATCATCAATCGTCTACATTTTATATACAAATAACTGTACAGAGAATTGCTTTATTAAGCAGCATTTTATCAAGCAGAATTTTATCTGTGCAAACTGTCACATTTGACATGTGCAAACTGTCACATTTACTAATTTTTAGTAAAATGATTACAAAATCATGTTTACATGTTTATATCCTTGCTGATTGATTATTGGACCAGGAGCATCTTCAACATTTGAGTGTGTACGACTCCACCTGTTAGGGACATGCCCATACAAACATGTCAGTGTTACATTTCCCTGGCCTACAGGGTGAAGGAGCAGGCTGTTTTAGATAGTTAGACACAGCTGTCCTCTGTCATACTGATCATTTGTTTCAGGTGGTCTGATATGGTTTATGCACAAGTCCAAATTATTTATACTATGAAAATGGGGGTTTCCAATGTCCTCTCTAACAGAGAGATTATTATTGCTGTTATCCAAAGCATCAGAACCCCAAAGTCCACCATAGTACTTACCATACTTACCACACATATTGTCTATATTGCTGCTTTAGACATCTATTAGATAGTCATTGTTATTTGTCTGAGTCTCCTCTTTTCATCATAATAACAGCTGCTTTATAGAAAGGGTCACATAGTAGCCTGTGCATTGTATTATTCAAAAAAATTACAAAAATGTCCAAATAAAATTTTGAGGCGATTAGTTAGTATTAACTGCGCTAAAATTAGTGTATGAGGTTCTTTCTTGAATGTGCAGTTGAAATACACACCTTGGCTGACCCAGTGACCCATTGCTAAAGCCAAATATAGCTAACTTGAAAAGTTCTTTTGCTTAGTGAGCCACTAGGCCTGCATTCAATTTAGTAGGAAATAAGAATATGTATTTCACAGATCTACATTTATTATGTGTATTTAGTACAGTAATTAATACATTTGCATGGGTTACTTTATTTATATTAAACAATTTGTATATCCTATGACCATGTGGTTCTCTCACTAAAGAAAAAGATGGAACCACCAAAATCTGCAATGCTGCCAATATTCCATGGCAACTTTTTTTTCACATCTCTTTACTAAAGCGGATTGTGCTAGTAAGCACAAGCCAGTCTTCATTTTAAGCTAGTCTTCATTTTCCTTTATCAAAGACTTGCTTTGGTAAAATACCTGAGTCAACCAATCTTAACATTTTCTTCTGCTCTACAGCACACCTGCCTTACCTTTGCCACTTGTAGAGGCTTCTGATGTTCAGCTCCTCCCTGGAGACGAAAGCCCCATGGTGCTCCACCTGATAAAGTAATTATGACTTCTTCTGCAACCATTGTTCACGTTTCTTTTTTTTCTTTTTTTTAGACTTTTCTTTTTTGTTGCGTTGCTGTTGTCCTTGTCTTTTCTCTTTGCCGGGGGATCCTAATATGTTTTCTCCATGGTTAGCAGTCAGGGCCCCTTACAGAGCACTGACCTGCTTGATGCCTGCCACGCTGTCCGGCTGCCGACTCCTGTCTAACTTCAGCCTCAAGGCCAATGCTCACACCTGAACATTGGCCCACGTGTGCCCCCCACCGCCCCTCCCCATCTCTAAAGGGGAAAGGGCGGGAGTAGTGGAGGCAAATATTGTGGGGGGTCTGCGTCTACATGCACTGAGGAATGCTTCCACTAAACGAGCAAGGGGAGGGTCTAGTACAACACTTGTCCTGTCACTCACATCAATGGCATAAGGTTGCTGATATCCCATCTAAAAATAGTAAAAGAGCACTGCTCTTTTACAGACTAAGGGAATGGGAACTTTCATTTGCACGGTTTCATAGTATTCATATTGCTGGAGCAAACATCACTCAGAATGATGGCAAGGTTTTGTGGGATATCGTTGAAATCTTTTGATATCAGACAAAACTGTAAAAGAACCAGCTATAACAATCAAACGCTTGAACAGTAGACACTGTGCAATAGTTTTGTTTTGTTGTTTTGTATTTAACAGCATCAATACAATCCTTGTTATTTATATGATCATTACCACAATAACTTGATCTTAAGACAGTCTGTGCTGTCTTTACAGAGCTTAGAATAAACCCATGGATGAATCACTTGCATGGCTGTTGACACTTTCTGACATACCAAAACCACTTGTTCACAATTTTAATCCAGAAATACAAAAATAAAAAAAGATAATGTTTTTATAAAACATATAGTATATAGTATTTTAATGCATACACAATAACCCTTTAATCATTAACCAAAGAATTTTATTGATGTATGTACAACATCACTTATCTTATCATCAAAGTATTTGGCATTGCCTGCCTGTCTGTATGGTTGTTGTGCTAGAAGAGCGATGTTGCTATTATCAATGCAGCTGGAGGTTACCAATGATAGCTGCTCCCTTTGGCAGCTAGTTCCTGCAGCTGTCTTCAGATCTCAGGATAGTAACTAAGATCTGTCCCTGTAAGGCACCACAAAAGGTCTCGGCCTGTCTTTTTGAAGACACGTTAAAGCTACACTGTTGTTACTTTATTCTTAATAATAGTTCTAATTCACATCCATATAACGAATCATAGATTGTTTTCATTTAAGCTCACTGACAAATGTATGAGTACATGTCACTTTTATTTTGTAACAGTGTGCCCTCAAGTGGTGAAATGTTGAGTAGCATTGATTTTCAGTTTCAGTTGTGTTGACAACTGTGATAGACTCTCTTACAGCAACAATTATTACTACTTATTGGTTAGTGCAAAAATACTTTTATGTTTCATATCCTTTTTAAAGCAATTTGAACAATTAATTGAAATATATTTGTAGTTGTGACAAGACTGACAAATAGCTGGTGATTAATCTTAACAGGACTGGCTATTTGATCTGTTTGAAATATAGACGGTAGTAGCACCATACCAGCTTTTGCATTTATGTAAAGGTGAATAATGATGAATGTGCGTCTAATGTACATTATAATACCTGAGCCCTGTATTTTTATGTGTACTTGTGTCTTTTATTTGACCTGAGCACTTACTTGCCCTTATTTTGAAGTCTCCAGCTTGTATTCCCCTAGACACAGTGAACCTCTGACCTCAGTTTGTGACAGTCCTGGGAGGGATGAGTGCTGTGTCATCTGCTTCATAACACTGGGCGGCAGGCTGCCAGGTGGCCCTTCATAACCTCGGTGCGCTGTCACCACTGACTCATTTATGCGCTCACCTGCGAACAATCACATACCATCTGTCTCAAAAAATGATACCCAAGCTCCTTTCCTATTTGAATATTTCTGTCATGGTCACTGTCTAAAAGTGCTTTATATTTAATAATAGGATTCTTTTCAGAGTTCACATTCAGAGTTCACATTCAGAGTTCACAAGTGTCAGATTATCGTATCAAAAGATTGGCAAAAAGACTGAAAAATGAACTGAAGAATGACAGTTCATAACACATTTGTGCAGATATAAAATGCTGAATACAGGATATATTGTTTTTAATGGAGAAATTGTAGCTTTTGTGATTTGTTTATTGCATTCAAATTGCGATTTTGATTCAGTTCTGTTATACTTACTACTATACTTACTCCTCAAGATCATTGTTTGGATACTTTGGTCTGCATGTGTTGTTTTATCCCTTATGATGGCACCCTCTACTGGCAGTATCTTAACAGTGGCACTTAATAACCCTCATTAATATAATGTTGAATAGTATTTTTTGTCTTATTGAACTAATAATGTTTATTTCTCTGCAGTGGGATACCAGTGAATCATCTGCCCCATCACTTTATTTCTAAGGTGAGTGGATTAGGCACTGTATTTAGTTTTTTTCTGTCTGCATCAACAGCTTGATCCCTTATTAAACAGTGATATCAGGCCAAAACAAAAGTCTCTATATAACATACATACAGGTACATGTACAAAGTGCCACAAATATTTTCCTGATATTACGGTATGCCCATATGACAATCCTTATTATTTTGTTAACAATATATTATACATGGTTTAGGGCAGATTAGTTTCTTTGCTCCTGAAGAAAGCATTTGATGTGAACGTAATTCTAACCTCGCTCTCATTGTTTTGTGTTTTTCTGTATTTGTATTTTTCCTACCCATGCATCTCTATTACCATGGGCCAAAGCCTGCTTAATTTCCCACAGGATAAAGCAACATGAGTTTGCCTCTACAACTTAGGAAATGGACTTGTATCTGGGGTATTGATTTCCTCTCAGTATTATGAGAATGAGATGGCCTGTGAGGTGAGGGCTAAGTGCCCAACGATCAATACACATTCTCATCACAGCACCGGATGTTCATTCATGTGCTCACAGCACACACTGGATTTATTAATTGAGCTGTATGTACAAAACAGCTAGATGAATAGTTGCATGCATTGTGGTATAATTTGAGATCTACTGATAATCATTTTGTGAGTGTACAATAATGATGTGAAGAACAGTCTAGTTTGGGTGAAATTCCTCCCAGGCACGTTTCATAGTAATAATGCTTTCAAAAAAGTTGGCAATTGGACAGTGTTTTACTTTCCTTTTAACTTATTCAGACTCAGAAAAACTTTATTGATTTACAGGAAATTACTTGGATGCAGTAGTTCACATACAAATAGAATAGAAAATAGTAGTAATAATAGTAATATTATTTTAATAATAATAGTAAAATAAAGTAGTAAATATAGTACAAAATGCTTGTCAAATATGGCATAGAATATAAAATACATATGAGCTATATACAAGGTGGGTTAAGAAGATACAATCTCAAACACTAGTCATTTTTATGTTTTCACACACGGTAAAGTTTGGGATATTTAAGCCATTAATGATTATTCGCTTTGGATTTGGCATCGGGATTGTATTTGAATCTATTTAGTGAAAATTTAAACAAGCTAACCAAATATTTATAGTGCATTATTTTTCTCTCGATTTAGACCAATGTGATGATAAAAAAACCTTAAAAATTAAGAATTTTAGAAATTTATCAAGGTTTCTATAGTTTTATCATTTATTTTAAAGAGGCACATTGTAACTTTTCAGGTATGAGGTCCACCACCTGTATGTCTCTATGGAGACTATACTGGATGGCCTAGAATGTCCCATACTATGGATTTGAAATTATATTTTGCATTTGTTCAATTACAAGTGTTTTTGTTCCTCAAAAATGTTGAAAATCAGGCATCTTATTGTGATTGGGCTCATCCCTCCATGAAGATAAATACATTTACCAGAAAAGTTAAGATGTGCACCTTGAAACTAAATTATAAAACTATCAACACAACCTCCTTATTGATCTCTGACATTTGTTTTGTGAATACTGTCAGTATAAATTCATGTGGATGTTACACATGACCTGTAGATCCTCGGAGGCGCCTGCACAGATCAAGGAATGTCGCGGATCATTGCAAGAAGTGAAAGTTTCCCTGTGCCAGCAAGACACACATAGAGTCTCCTCCCAGAACTGCCCCTCATCGAACCTCACTAGCTCAAGACAAAACGATGATGCTCAGATAGAGCTTGGGAAGTACAGATTTTATATCAAGATCTTTTGGCAATGATTATGGAAGTAAAAGTATTTTTATTCTTGGTGCTTGGAGTGACTTTGCTTTGTCACTTCAGCTGCTTTGGTAAAACATTTGAAGACATGTCCAAGCGCCCCCACCTCATCTTTATCATGGTGGATGACCAAGGCTATGGAGATATTGGATACCATGGTTCTGACATCCACACTCCTGTGTTGGACCAGCTGGCAAGAGAGGGGGTCATTCTTGAAAATTATTACGTCCAACCCATTTGCTCCCCCTCACGCAGCCAGTTGATGACTGGACGGTAAGCGGATTTCTTATTTTAGTTGTGTTACTTCTTTAAAACATTTTACTTTCAATCAACAATTACGTCTAATAGTAACAGTAATGCCCGAAAAATTGCCATGCAATATAGGAATAGGAATAAACTATTGCCTCTTTAACTAAGCATTAGCAGAGAATGCTAATAGATTTTTGTTGATGTCTTTGATGTTTTTTGCTGAGTCAGTCTTATTTATCCTCTTAAAACCAGCTATCAAATTCACACTGGCCTTCAGCATTCAATCATCCGTCCACGTCAGCCCTTGTGCCTGCCCCTGGACATCCCCACTTTACCAGAGCGTCTGAAAGAGGCTGGTTATGCCACTCATATGGTGGGCAAATGGCACCTGGGCTTTTGCAAACACAGTTGTCTGCCAACAGGACGTGGGTTTCAAAGTTTTTTGGGAACACTGACTGGCAGTGGAGACCACTTCTCCTATCAAAGCTGTGACGGTGCTGAAGCATGTGGATTTGATCTACATGAGGGAGATAGACCTGCCTGGGACAAAAGTGGTAACTACTCCACTCTTCTCTATATCGAGAGGTAGGCATCTTATGGTTTTCCAAACATATTTTGAATGTTTTGGTACAATGGCAATAAACTGACTTTTATTTTAAACAGAGCTAAGGAGATAGTAAGGAACCACAATGGACATAAACCACTCTTCTTATACCTGTCCCTCCAGGCGGCCCACACACCTTTGCAGGTACCAGAGCACTATTTGCATCTGTATGATTCTCAAAGTAATCGTCCCAGACGTCATTATTCTGCAATGCTTAGCTGTTTGGACCATGGGATTGGACAGGTGGTTCAAGAATTAAAGAAGTATGGGCTCTATAAAAACTCTGTGTTGATCTACTCATCTGATAATGGAGGACAGCCATTGTCTGGAGCCAGCAACTGGCCACTGAGAGGTGGTAAAGGCACTTACTGGGAAGGAGGGATCCGTGCTGTGGGCTTTGTTCATAGTCCCCTCTTAAAAAGCAAAGGCGTGGTCAGTCATGCTCTCATACATGTCTCTGACTGGTTTCCGACCTTATTGGGACTGGCTGGTGCACTGCAGTCCCAGCATGTTCTGGATGGTCATGATGTTTGGAAGTCCATCAGTAAAGGCATTCCCTCTCCACGGACTGAAATTCTTTTTAATATTGACCCAGTATCCAGGAGGCCTGATGAGCCATATAACAAGGCCTTACTTCAAAATGGTTTTGGAATTTGGGACACCGGCGTTAAAGCAGCAATCAGAGCTGGAGATTGGAAGCTATTGACTGGTAATATTGGCAGTGGGGAGTGGATACCCCCACATTACTTTCCCAGTGCAGCACAACAGTGGCAGGGACTGGAGAAGCGACGTAATGCATTAGGGAAGTCTGTGTGGCTGTTTAACATTAGCAGTGACCCATATGAGAGGTCAGACCAAGCAGAAAGTTATCCCGACATTGTCAAATATCTCCTGAGACGATTGGCACATTATAACCAAACGGCTGTGGTGGCTCAGAACCCACCAGATGACCCTCTGGCTGACCCAGGACTTCATGGAGGAGTTTGGGGGCCTTGGATGGATGCAGAAGTGGGCCATGAAGGGGATACTTACCAGGAACATGGGAGAGGAGGAAGACAAATGAACATCAAGCACTGCAGGGTCTGCAAGCTTAAAGCACTCTTTAAAAAGGTGGGCTCACGACTTCAAAGAAACATTTTATTCCGCTAAATATTGAAATAAAAATAAGAACAAAACAAGTTTCACAAAAAATAGATCAGATACCGTAGGTGGAAAAGCAGAAAGACATTTTGCCTGATAGACCAAGCAGACAAGGCTGAGGTTGTCGGAGCATGACTCACTCACTGTCCCGTGGCCAAACTGCACAAGAGCGATGGTGAGTCTGTAAGTGAGTGCATATACTCAAAATGACACCAAGGATGACCAATGCCTCCTCCTTTTTTCAGTTAATAAAGCCTTAAAGGTGAGACAAATGTTTCTACTGGGGAGGTTGTGGTTTAGTTTGATTTTTTATTTGTGCTGAGCCCTCAGATTAGTCACACACAGATTAGTCTTTTGCACAATTTTATCTGACTGAAAGATATCGGTCCTCTTACTAAATTAATTCTGATGACAACTGATTTTATTTTTTTGTTATTGCTATTACCTTAAACACATCCTTGTTTCCCTTTTTGGTTGTTTGTTTGCTTTAACAATGGGTTCATTGTTCATTGTATTGAAGTTCATGACAATTACAGGTAAGTCCTATGTCAAGACAGCCACCAATCTTTTGAATAGTCCCAAGCAAAACCCTGAGTGTTGCTAATCAGTGATGTCACAGAGCAGCAGAGCCCCAGAGATACATAACGCAGCCGCGACTCAAAATGAAAACATTCCTCTTGGATGAGTCATTCTCTTTCTGTCTCAAATGCTCCACAATAACTG
This sequence comes from Scartelaos histophorus, assembly GCA_000787155.1. Lineage (NCBI taxonomy): Eukaryota > Metazoa > Chordata > Actinopteri > Gobiiformes > Gobiidae > Scartelaos > Scartelaos histophorus. The sequence goes on along the minus strand of KN512342.1, from coordinate 892 downwards.
TGTCTGTAAAAGTCTTAACCTGGATGCATTTTTATTTCTAAAAGAATTCTAAAAGTTTGGATAATTCAATGGATGTTTTCCCTAATAAATTTACAATGAAATGTGTCTCTTTAAGTTTGTGTCTCGGTAAAAAGGGAATAGAAAGTTAAGCTATACAAATGTGTTTGTGTGATTAGTGTAGACCACACCTTCACACAAAGATATCTCATTGATGTGTGTTTTCCTACACTATGTGCAATAGCTTGTACATGCAAACAGCAACATATAAACAGCAACGTTTGATTTGACAAAGTGGCAAAATAGTTATATCTGTATCTGTAGCAGTTAAGTCAATACAGTCATGATTCAGCAAATCTTTGTGATGTGTAACATACTTTTATTTGATAGTGGTGCATTAGCATTTTTAGCTGCATTGCTCTTTCTTTTCAGGTGTGTATACAAACGCTGTTCCAGTTCTCTATTCCATTATTATTAATATACTGTAACTGTGACTGTGTTGTGGAAGGAGCACGTACTATATTTATATATATACATATATATACATCTATTGGGGTGTAACTGTTTCTTAGTAAGTGCTTCCTTCCTCCTTCCACATCTGCTGTTCAACTCTTACTCACTCTTAAGCTCTTATTTGATCAGCTGATGTTTGAACCTAATTCTAGAGATGTTTTCCCAGAAAATGCTCGCGCATTGCTACATCCCACTACTCTGGGCCAGAGCTGCTGCGCTCTGTGCGCGCAGCCTGGAGCTCCCACTCCTGCAGAGCTGTGCGCACACTGCGCGCAAACACTGTCTGCTGCTGGTGACACGTTTCTCCATTACTTTAACCTGCATATCATTTGCACAAATTACAAACAAAAATGAAAAGGGACAAAACTGAAACTATAAAAAT
>KN512335.1:13690-25411 GCA_000787155.1 Scartelaos histophorus | reverse complement strand
GTTTTCAAGTTAACCTTTCACCTTTAGCTCAATAGAGGCAATTCCAGGGCTAAAAATCATCCAAATGATTCTATAGTGAAGGTGCATGGAGTTTAAAACTAGAGTGACGCACGTTCTGTTTGCCACATGACATCACAAGGTGGAACAGAGTGTTTTCTGTTTGAGAAGAGCTCAGCCTAAATGCAGCGTTTGTGTGTTAAACATGTGTGAATGAAGCAAAACACAACTCCAGGTCTGTTTTTGATGAGGAAACAACATTATAACAGATCAGAAAATAGTGTAATTTGTTCCTTTCTGTTCCTATATTTAATCTATTTGAGCTTTTACCATAGAGATACAGACTTCATGACATGACAAGGTGGAAAAGAACATTCTAACCTTTGTAGACAGACTAACAATGAAAGGAACACTCAAACACGAATGAAACAAAACACAAATCCAGGTATGTTTTTAGGCGGTAACAACGTTATAACACGACTTAAACCTCACAAGAGTCAACTCGGTAATATTGAACTTTTAAAGAATATATACAAGTTTATGAACACACAGGTGATTTCTTTCTTGCTTTTTATCACCACAGCTGACATCCGTGAGAGCATTTTCTGCATAAACCGTTGTGAATAGTCTTACTTGCAACAGGCAGCTAATATTTTTCTGCGCAGTGTGATTTGATTTGGCGGAGTGGCCTTATTGAGCTGAGTTTATGTAATGAAAAAGTTTGTGAAGTGGAATTGGATTTGAAGGATTCGAATGCGCCTAAATGTTCTATGTTGTGATTGATCCGTTTATGTGGGCGGGCTGCATTCTCAGGCTGTATACTGATGTCAAATTGATGTCTGGGACTTTTTGGGATTGTTTTGGTCAATAAAACGGTTTTAATCTTAAGCTGGCATACTGTGTGGCCTGGGGTAATGCTCAGTTTTTTTCAAATATCCGACTGCAAAATATGTACTGAATATAAAGATCTTATATTACACGAAATTGACTCCTGAGCTTTAAGTCGTGTTAGAATGTTGTTTCCTCAACCAAAACCACCCAAAAGACCTGGAGTTGTGTTTTGTTTCATTCATTACATCCTCAAAAGACCTGGAGTTGTGTTTTGTTTCATTCACACATTAGTCTATCTACATCTCAAAATGCTTTGTTCCACCTTGTGATGTCATGAGGGCTGCAGTTATCTTCTAGTGAAAGTGTGTGGAGTTTAAAAGACAGTGGAGCACTTCCTGTATTACGACATGATATCACAAGGTGGAACAGAGTGTTGAGATTTATGTTCGTGATGAGGAGACGAAACTATAACATAAATCACAATAGTGTAATATACTGTAGCCCTTTTAATGTGGATCATAATTGCGAGCTTTTATTTTTATTTTGTTTCATATAGGCCTAACTAGATTACAATATTTGTTTTTAAATGACCAAAAAATACTTTATTTCAAAGCTGATTCCCTAAAGGTTCTATTCTATTCTATTATAAGTTAATTCCACTTTAAAAAGACCATGTAAACACTTCTTTCCTAATGATTATTCTGAATTAAACTTTATTCTGATTTAAGTGGAAGGTGTATTCTGATGTTAAAGCCGATTTAATTTACTCTGTGATCATGTAAACACCTGTCGGGCTCACCTGCACAGCACCTGTCGGGCTCACCTGCACAGCACCTGTCGGGCTCACCTGTACAGCACCTGTAAAAAATTCCGATCGTTCAGCACATGTGCGTTGGGTCGCCCTTCTGACACGATGATGCTCTGCAAAAAGGTGCCCAGAGCAAACTTTGGTCTCAAACTGAAACAATGTTTCTGATAAGTCTAATAAGAACTACAGATAATGAAAAGAGCGGATGGCAGAAAACAGTAAAAGTGGAACGAAAAAGCAAAACGCTGGTACCAGCCGATGTTTTGTGTGTTTTCTTCTGTAAATATATTCATGTCCCTGACCAATCAGAACCCTTCCTGAGGGAATAAAGCCGATTTCCCGTGTTTTCCATGTAAAACTTAATTTGGAATTATTATTTCCATGTTAACTCGAAGGAGAATAATTTAAATCTGATCAATTTAATTTGGAATAATTTAATTCGGAATTGGACCTGCTTCTCATTTTTCCTGGATTTTTATCAGACTTACTACTGCGAACAGAGCCTGCTGGAAGCTGTAATCGCTTCTTTCCAAACGTCTTCCTGGTTTGTGACGTAGCATGAATAGCCCATTGTGTGTCAAGAAGAAGGAAACAAGGGAAGAGAAATAAGACAAACCATAGACCATGCTTGTCTCTGATTGGCTAATCCACCTGTCAATCATGGCCATCTGAACTCTGAGAACTTCATTCTTCTTCATAAAGTATTGGAGGGTGTATTCTGGATCCCAGGCAACACAAATGATTAAAGCATCTGTTAAATTTTTGATCTGATTTTTCAAACATCACAATCGCAGCATAAAAAGACCAGCAACCATTTTCTTATCAGTAAAACTCCACTATAACTCATCCAAACTTTCATAGATTTATCACCATTCTGAGCTTCATTTATTCTCCCAAAACACTGAAAAGCCCCAAAGTTCAAAGCATAAAAGTTGCTGCCTGAGGGACATAGATCTTAACAGCATTGTCCCGCACTTTATGACAATACATTACGATATGAGATATTTTGGATAAGGCTGAAACTGTACCGCGTTGGAAAAGTGCTAGCTCATCACTTTAATTAAGAAGATTCGCAAAAAGTTGAAAGAAACCTGATAGCCTGAGTCGACCGGAGACCAGCCCATTTTGTTGTCTCTTAGAGCTGATAAAGTCCTTCCACTTAGGCCAATCTATCAAGTGAAAGCAATGCCAAATGTGCTACGTTTTGAAAGAATTTTGGCTCTGATTAATAATATATTCTATAGATAAAATATGTCACAGCCAAAACAGGTGCTGAAATATGCTAATGTACTGTAATAGCCAGACTGGGCGTTTTGGTTGGTCCCTAGTCTGGATAAATGTGTAAAGTTGCTCGAAGGAACCGCACTGAAGTAAAATCTATATTTCAAGCAATGAATGCCGTTTGGATACAACTATCACTAAAGCGGAAAACTTCTTGGGAGATGGAAGGGCCTGGTGCTCTGAAATCTGCTTGTCTATTTGAGATGTGATGCTTTTTTGACAGTATTGCGTCAAATTGATAGGTCTCCATGGAAACGTGCTCGAGGCCAAGTTACCGGTCAGATCTTTTTCAGGTCCTATGTTACGCTATTTTCTGATTTGTGTTAGAATCGTCAAAAAACGTATTGCTGTTGTGCTTTTGCGCATGTTTAACACACAAACGACGCATATTTAGGCTTCTCTCAATTGGAAAACACTAATTTCCACCTTGTGATGTCATGGGGTGATACAGGAAGTGCTCTACAGTGTTTTTAAACTCCATACACTTCACTAGAATCATTTGGATCATTTGAGGCCTTGAAATTGTCAATCTCTACTGAACAAAAGTAAAAGGTGTTAACTTGAAATCGACCGCTTCATGACATCACAAGGTACTTTGGAAACTAATAATGCAGGATTTCTCAAACTCCAAGTATGTTTTTGATGAAGTAACAACACCATGACATAACATAACACATAATTTAAAGGGATAGTCCAGGTTTTTTGACATGGCATCTCTGTCACAGTGTGGTGGATAAACAGTGACTTACCCCCGACATTGTCCTGTGAGCCGAGTTCTTGCCCGGTTTTGGTGCTGACGAAAGTAGTCCCACAAGTTGGCAGGGGTCGCGTAAATAAAGCGTTTTTCTTCTCAAAACAATATTTGTCCAAAAGAGTGATAGATTTGCATCACAAAACCAACGAAAAAGTCAGACCTCATACTCGCTTGGCACTATTTTCTCTCCATTCATATCACCGTGCGCTGCTGTAAGCTGTAAGTAACAACACCGTAACATGTCTAAAAGTTCGCAGTTGTCCATTTTGCGTAACGTAGGACCTGAAGGAAAGTAGCCGAGCAGCCGCCACTGAACATATGCAAACAGCAAGGACACAACTGTGGATCACATCATTTGTATATCAGAAAAAACGACAACATATTGCTATGAATACGGCGCATGTAAACACAGAAGAGAATCGTGACTACAACATAATATAAAACATTACCATTCCTAGTCTGTGTCGGACAAAGCTTCCCTGACATTTCACACAGCCATTCCTAACAAGCCCCTCCACAGTTTCGCTCTAAAGGTCACTCTGTTGGTTTTGCATATTTTTTGCCCTCACTGTTTGTCACATAATATTAACATTCTGCAGAGCTCCAGACTATAGTGCTATTCTGAAACTTTACAGATTTGTCAGCAGGGAGTTGACAGTAGAAACTTGTGTGATGTGATAATATTGGGGATAGATCAGTGGAAGTCAATGGAAAATAAGAGGATTTGCCTGTTGTGACGTTCGCCATCTGTCACATAGACACATGTAAGTTGGTGTAAAGTGAGGATAAGGGATGGATTTGAGATGTTTGGGACTTGTGATTGTAAATGAGCCGGTCTGACAATTTTAAGTATTTGAACAAACATTGAATAGCTGATGTATTTTTCAACGTTAAAGATGCACAAAGTTCCACAGAATTGCAATAAACTTGTCTATTTTGCATTGTTCAATCATAGGTGTTGCTAAAACACGTTAAAAAACTTTCATTTTTGCTGTAAGCAACTCACCTCTCCACAGATACGACCAGTAATCTGAGGGCATCACCTTGTCTCCATGAAGATATATACGTTTAAAGGGATAGTCCGGGTTTTTTGACATGGCATCTCCATCATCAGTGTGGTGCATAAACACTGACTTGCCTGACAGCGCCTGTGAGCCGAGTTCTTGCCCGGTTTTGGTGTTGGCACACTTGGCACTATTTTCTCTGTTCGTATCACTGCACGCTGCTGTAAACTGAGAGAAGATTTTGGTGCTGACGAAAGTAGTTCCGGCAAGTTGGCAGGGTCGCGAAAATAAAGCGTTTTTCTTCTCAAAACAATATGTGTTCAAAAGAATGATAGATTTGCATCACAAAACTGTTGTTAACGAAAAAGTCAGACCTCATACTCCCTTGGGGCTATTTTCTCTGTTCGTCAGTGTGGTGCATAAACACTGACTTGCCTGACAGCGCCTGTGAGCCGAGTTCTTGCCCGGTTTTGGTGTTGGCACACTTGGCACTATTTTCTCTGTTCGTATCACTGCACGCTGCTGTAAACTGAGAGAAGTGCACCAATCCAACACTGTTTTCAGTTGTTTGGCAGTGTTTACGTGCTTAGACTGATGATGCAGTGACGCAAGAAAGCTAACATGAGAGCTAATGGCTGAAAGAGAGAGCTGAAAGGGCAATAATTATATAAGCTTGTGTAAGTTATCGGTGTCATAGTCAGACATGTTGCCAGAAGTGCACCAATCCAACACTGTTTTCAGTTGTTTGGCAGTGTTTACGTGCTCAGACTGATGAGAGAGCTAACGTGAGAGCTAACGTGAAAGGACAATAAGTATATAAGCTTGTGTAAGTTATCGGTGTCATAGTCACACATCTTGCCGTTAACTTTCCGATCCATAAACACAGTGAAACCAGAGTGGCTGTCCCCTGGCGGCAGTGTGCAGTGATACTAAGAGAAAATAGTGCCAAGTGATTATGAAGTCTGACTTTTTCGTTGACGGTTTTGTGATGCAAATGTATCACTCTTTTGAACACATATTGTTTTGAAAAGAAAAACAGTTTATTTTCGCGACCGCAACCAACTTGCGGGACTACTTTCATTAGTCCATTCTAGGTAAAGCACCAGCATCTCCATGGAGAAAAGGTATGTAGTCTAGCTTTAAGTAAGGTCATTATGGTAGGTTCATTAATTTTGTGGAAATCTTTTATTTCTGGGCCATTGAAATCAACATTTATGAGTTGTCCCTCTCTTTGCCAAAGCTCTTCAAGGCAAAACTAAGAAAAAATTATTTTGCGTAATCAAATGCTAAATGATATAAATTTGAATAGCACTAATTGTATAATACTCAGGTTCAGATATTTTTTGTGGTTTTATCAGATGGCACTGGTAATGGTTTGCGTAAAGCAGTTGCACAATTTTAAACCAAAGAAACCTTGAACAAATGTAATCAAATCCATCTCTCCCTTTGAGAAAGACGTCATTGGTGTGCTCTTTTTAGACTGTAAGATTTTTCTCAGATTCCCAAACATCGTAGGATTGTTAAATTATGTTTATTGTCAGCACAGTTTCTATTACCGTAAGGGCCTAAAGTGTCCCCGTAAAAGTGTCATATATCACGTTACCGCTGCACTGATTTGACTGGTGGGCTTATGCGGTTCCAGTCAATTGGTTTTAGATAAAGGCGGCATTGTTGAGATCTTGTACCATAATTAATTGTATTGTATGTTTGTATATGTGTGTTTGTTACATGTGGAGAATGTGGCGCAGAGATAGATTTCATAGCACAATGGAGGGACTGTACTATGTTTGGGTATATTTTGGAATGATAAATTTGTTAGGGTTTGTAAAGAAAACTTGTTATTTCAATCAATTTATCTTTATTCGTTTTTGAAAGACGAGCCATACCAGTGGTTTCACATTTTGGACTGATACCGGATTGAACTGGATCTCATATTTGTGAATAGCATTATTATTTTATGGCCTGATTTGTTCATCCTGCAAATAAAACTCTGCATTCAGGTTCTTAGTACAGCTTGCAAAGAAAAAAAAATCACTCATGCAGTAAAAAACATATTACCGAGTTCAGAATCAGGATGAATAGCCATTTTAAATGATGTTTGTTGTAGTCATTTCTTCTGCATAAATTGTCATTTAGGGTTTCAAAGTTACGCTGTTTCAGATTTTTTTTTTTTTAGATTCTTCATCTGAAATATTTGAATCTACATCCAGCCTCCTTGGAACATTACTATGATTTCCAAAACCTTTTAAATTGTCTTCTAGAGTTCATTTTCAAATCAGAATCCTTAATTTGTGTTGCCAGATCCTATTACTTAAATCAGCTTATAGAGGTTCTCGCTATAATTTGACACTTTCTCACTATCACAGTATCACTATATAGAAATTGTCACAGAAAATATCACCAAAACATCTATTTTTCTTCACCAAAGTTACACAAATAAATCAGTCAGACCCCTGGGCCCGGATCCCAGTCTCAAACATGGATAAGGGCCCTAGTTATCTGGAGCTTTATAAATGACCCTTTCTGTCATAATCGGGGCATGACAGAGGTTGTAAAACAGCAGAGCGTTGGATCAAATGTGCAGACTCCCAGCATGCTATCAGCGCTGTTAACCGGGCCAGTAAAGCACCCCCCTACGAGAGGTCAAAGGTCACGGTGTTAGGCTCTGGACAGACGCCACGGACTGAAGGAAAACAGGTTTAATGTGAAGACTCAAGTCTCAACACTGAACTCTCTCCAACACACAAGAGCATGAAACGTAAGTACTTCCTGATATTTAATTATACACAGCAAAAATTTTAATCTAGTCAAGTTAACATCACTTGAATTATGAAAGTTTTATCATGATTTGAGTACATTTCACATGACAAGTACAATTATTTAACAAAGAGACAAACTATGAAAATGCATCTTGCTACACACAAGATAAGAAAAACCACATCTTTTTGTATTTAAAATAACAAAATCGCATTTATTCCATTGGCAGATAATTTTACTTTTACTTATTTTATTTTACTGTCAAATAGAATCTACTCAAATAAACCTAAACTTAATTAAAATGGACGAATACAGATTAACTCTATTTTGACAATATTTAAATCCAGGCTCTTTTTTTCTGTTTACATAAGCTGAAAGTTTTTTATTCCACATTCTTTTCCTTTCTCTTTTAAAAGTGCAATGTGCAACCTTTTGGTTAGGGGTCCGTCACCTGCTTGTTTCTATGGAGATGTCATTGCGCTGCCTGGAATATTCCACAGTATGACATTAAACAGCTCTACATCATATTTATTCAATTACAGATTCAAAAATACCAGAAAAACAGGCATTCTGAGTGTGAGCGGGGTCGCCTCTCCACAGAGCTGGCCTGTAATTTCATCTGGTTTAGTCTCCATGAAGATTGAAAGGTTTAATACTTAATTCCAGACACAGCAATAACATCTCCATGGAGAAAAACACCAGAAAACTTACACAATGCACTTTTAATGTATCTAAATAAAAGTTGCACTACAGTAATAATAAAGTTTTAATGAGTATAAAAATGCATAATGATTCCAAAGAAAACAAGCGTTTGTCACATTTTACAGATTGCCTAATGAAAGTTGTTATAGCTTAAGGTAAGCTTGTATTGTTATATTAATGTAGTTTATAACTGTAATTAAAAAATAATATTCAAGGATCTTTTGGAGCTCAAGGCCAAATTCACAATTCACCTCGCTAAAAAAAACTGTCAATAATAAAAAACAAGAAAAATATTCACCAGAACCACAGTAAAAGGACATTTAATTCTAGTTTAATAGAGCAAATAAAAAAATAAATCTAGGACTATTAGACCTTGAATAGGGTTAATACTATTACTACTACTGCTAATGAAAGCGTCATATTTTCTTGGGTGTGAAAAGTTAGAGAGACAGTTTTAAATCATCATTAAACAAACAGCTCATAACATATAAGATTCAATAAAGGGTTTAATTTATGATGTTAACTTTTATCTGGCACGTCAGTTTTCATTCTCTTCAATCACAACACAACAGACGTATTATACAAACTGAAGCTGTGGCCTGTTTAAAAGATAAAACTAGTCATTTTAGTATCAACTATATTCATTTTACCTCAGCGCATTGTGTCATTTGTCAGTGTAGAGCAATCAAAAAATGTTGTTATAATGGAAGTTAATGGGGCAAGAAGTTACGCCAACAAAGTGAGTGGAAATAAAACAAAACTGAAAAATGACCAAAGTTACTGTTATTACTAATCTGTGACATATTCCAGACTGTAACAAATGTCCAGATAAATTCAGCCTGCGTGCTCTTTGATATATCAGAATATTAAAATATCTTTTGTTTTATGTATTTATTTCAGTATTTTGGGTCAGAACTGAAGTGGATTATGCATTTTTTTTCTTTCTTTATTCATCAAGGACATTGCACAATAACTGTACTGCACAGACTGGATTTAGTTACGAGCTCATTTTCATGTGTAGTCCCTGGACACAGGCAAAGTGACAGCAGGTTAACAGTGTGCAGGTACTTCATAAAATGGCCCATTTTAAAATTTAAGGTTATTATTAAGGTTGACTTAAAATGTCCCAGAGGGCTACACTACCTCACAGCTCGGTCCAGGCTTTGACAGAGAAGCAGTTCTGTCCAAAATGTGCTAGATTGACAGACCTAAGCAAAAAATAAAGTTTGAAAATAATAATTAATCCAACTTTTTCAGAACAACATCAGGCTTCTTCAGACATTTAAACATTGATTGTACTATAGATTATTACTAGTATTGTGTAAAATGTAAATGTACTATGTTTGACTTATGACATTCTTGATGATAATGTTGGAAAAACTGTATTTTAAAGGATAATAATACTGATGAATTTGGTAAAAGTACATTTTAGAGGATAATGATGACAATGACATTTTTACAAGATGATGAATAATGATGAATAATGATGAATTTTGGTCGTTTTAAATGTTTAATGATGAATTGTACAGTTATTTTAAGGAGACACTGTTACTGATGAAATGTCGTTAGCGTTGGTCTAATGTAAATAGTTTCTTTAATGTATTTTATACCCGCCCGGGGACTGCAGAGGGAAAGTGGCTCGTAGCTAAATCTGGCACAGAGCGTCTTTTCTCACTGAGATTAATGTTTTCTCTGCACTGTTCTTGCTTTCAATAAATAACATAAAAATAAAATGTGCCAAGTGTGCGAAAGCAAGAATGCCCCTCGTCTTGGTTCAGGGCGTTATGAAACCTGGAGACATAATACCATGATATAAGACTGTAAACCAGCCGGCGAGACGTGTCACAGTAAACAAACAAAGCGATCTGTTAGATGAAAACTAAAAGTAACATAGGATTTCATATTGTATACAAGAATTAATATAGTAAACGTATTTGACTGAGAGACAAAGCCCCCGAGTCTAAACCCATCTCCCAAGTCCTCTGAGCTGTGTGTTCAGATTAACCCTGGTAAATTAGCTCTGGTCAGATCCGTGCTGTTTTCACTCGTGAGACAAGCTGCTGTAAAACGCAATTTCTTCAGTCTTCATGAATATTAACAGAGAAGAATTGAGAGCTCGGATTTTGTAAAAAGGTCAATGGACTTTTTTTTCACGCCTGGAATAGTTGCTGTGCAGATTTATGAGTCAGCTGTGGCATTGACAGCAGCACAGAATAAAAGAAGGACCACAGGAGATGATGTAAACATTGCATAGACAATATAGTGGAGCTGTCTGGAGAGTACAAAGGAATTCATTTTCAGTTTGAAGACTGAATTATACCATGACTCCCTGAATGCACCACTATTGTGTGAGCTACAAGAAGAAATAACAGTGCACCAAATAATATGTTTCTATCAGCGTTGCTATTGTTGAAGTCAGACACAAGTTTAGGCCGATCATTTAGAGGTGTTTAACCTCCACTGCAGATTTCCTACAGGAACAACAACAGTAGATCAGTGAAGGAGAAGAAAAGATGAACAGAGAAGATGTGAAGATACTGTGGAGCGAGGAGATGTATCCAGTACCTATATGTATACAATATATATACTGTATTCAGTATACCTATATGTATAGACTACAGAGAGAATGGTGACAAATAAATACTTTAGTCACAGTATAGAACAGATCTGAAGTTGGTTGAGCCCTCAGATCCACTGACCCACTGGTTGGCAGTGCGATTTTAGCTCCCACTGATTAATACTGCCTTTGTGTCCTTGGGCAAGACATTTAACCCACCTCATCCCAAGTGTCTGTGTATTTTGGTAAATGTGTGTGTGATTCCCTCATGTAAAGTGCTTTGTGTGCCTTGAAGGTGGAAAAGTGCCATATAAAATGTGACTGTTTACCATTTTTAGCCAAAAAATAGAGCATAGAGCATGTTCATTTTAGTTGTGTTTATTGTACTGAAATACTTGTGTTCTTACTGTGAGCAGGCTCAGCCCCTCCACAGAGTATTATTTGGCCTAAAGAGAGTGTCCACCTGTGTGTTTCCATGGAAATGTTGTTCCTTTGGCTCTAATCTGTATACAGGACGGCATAAAACCATTTATCTCCATGGAAAATGGTCCAAAATATGTGTTTTTCTATTTCCAGGGAATCATGCAGATGATGTGCCACCTCTGAAAAGATAAGATAAGAGAACCTTTATTTGTTGCACAAATGGGGTAATTCCAGTGTTGCAACACACAGTTTAAGAACAGCAAGAGAACAGAAATAGGCACTAGAACATTTTTTAAAAAGTAACATACTGTAATTTAACCATGAAATCCATAAAAGAAAATGTTTATAGATAAACAAGATAAGATATCCTATTTTATATTTTGACGATAAAGGATTTAAAATCACCTTTATTCATCTGCACATTGTAAGAGAAGCCAAGACACTGATCCTGTTTGAACAGTTTAAAAAACTTTTCTTTACCTGGGATGAATCATGATTCATTTCTCTTTATTAAAGAGCACATGTAAAGTGCCTCGGCTCTTTGTTAACTGGCACCCACCAACGTGCACCTCCAACACTGATTAACGACTTACACACAAACTCCATG
>KN512331.1:26443-36731 GCA_000787155.1 Scartelaos histophorus | reverse complement strand
TATTATTATCAATAATAATAATAATAAAAGATCTCACAGTGTGTTTTTATAGATGGTCAGACATCCATGTTTGTCCATTGGTGAGTCATCACCAGTAATGTAATTATTGTAACTAACCCAGTCATGTGATCAGTGTGTCACCGTGCAGTTAGGGATTTCACAGTTCTGCACACACAGCAGACTGCACCACAAAACTATTTCATGTGACCTTCTGTTTTTCTCTACACTTCCAGCTATATTTAAATATGCAGACTCTGGTCAAACTGATAATTTTGTAAGCTGATGTTGCTTTCAATTTGCACTTATTAGTAGAGCTATTGTTTGGTTGGTTGTTACAAGAGTGTCTTTCTGCACTTGCCATTACATAGGCATTAAGCTGACAGAACAGGTTCCCAGCTGCCACTGCCACTAAAACTATTCTACTGCTATAGTAGAGTTTTAAACTGAAAGGTGCTGTACCTCATTTTTACTGTTCTCAAAATGTGAAAGTTATTGCTCACTTGCCTTATGCTTGTCTAGCATCCTAATTATTGAGTAGGATTGGTTTAAAAGTGCATTTATTAACTTTTAGAGGCCAGATTGGAGGTTTGTGCTAACAACAACTAGCATGCTAACAGCACACTTTCTCATTTTCAGAGGATAAATAGTTTAATACTTTGATGCTGGTAGTGGTCTCATTTCTACCTTAAAAGCTGCTGACACAACATCTGTACTGGGCTAAAACACATTTTGCTCAACTGCACAGAAAAATGGGTACAGCCACTTTAATATTATTTGTATTTTTATGTGTCATAGTGTAGTATTTGTTGGGGTATCACCCAATAGCCTCAACATTTGTTCAACTTGTGTCTTGCAGAAAGTGTGAATTAACTATAGAAGGATGGATAAAAACTCAGAAGTAACCTCAGAGAGGATTCTCCTGGAGCCTTACAAATACCTGCTACAACTCCCGGGTATGTCATTCCTACTGCTGCTGGGGTCAGGGGGCAACACACACATCTGATAACACAACATACTACAGTTGTGTAGTGTTTAAATGAGGCAAATGGAGTAATGTATTTATGGGAATTTTGATACATAGTGGATTGTTGCATAGCAGGATTAAAAACCTGTGTTAACAAGTTCATTTGTGAAGTTAACATTAATCATACAGCTGTAGTTGACATAGTGACTCAGATTAAGTAATACATGTCTTATGGCTGTTCTTTTCACTTTATGACAGCTTTAACGGAATGCAACAATGGGCAGCCATTTCTTATTTCTTATTTCTTATTTCTTATAGTGAAATCCACATTGCTTCAGTTTCAATTATTAATATGTTATATATAACTTAACATGTAGGCTAACATTGGGACACTGGGTTATTAATGACAATGCTTTCTTCTGTCTAAAAGATATAGATATTAATCACTGTGAATATGCGTCAGAATTGGAGAACATGAATGGGAGATGAAGGTGACTGTTCGACTGATTCGTTTATTGACATTGAAAATGATGAAATTACAATTGGCAACTCCTAGAAACAAACAGGACAACTTTTTTGTTTGGAAAAGTAATTTCTATTATTTAGAAGTTTAGCAGTAACACTGTCACAGATATGGTTAACTTTCTTTTCAACAAAGTGCAGTGTTTTAGCCTTAATTATGAAGCACGAGGTTTTTAGGTAGTTGTTACTAAATGAGACACCAGAATCTGTAATTACAGCATGTTTGGGCTAATAATGCAGTGTTCTACATTTGTCAAAAACATAAGATCTCCCTGAATTCACAGTGTGTCACTGTCTGTTTAATTACATGGTTTACAATGAAACAATGGGAGAGAGATCAATAGATAATCACTGGCCGCGCTGTTTGAGTTGTCATGGTGCAAATTTAGCAGTTCAGAGATATTAATGTCTTTAGTTTTGATTGGTCAATTTCATACAGTACTCAAATTAAAGCTCGATCTTCTCATTTGGGTAAATAGGACAAGCCCTGGGAGTCTCAGCTAGTGGGGAGGGTTTGCTTTTAGTATTGTAATAGGCCTAAATAATGCTTCTCATGCACTTAATTAAAAAGGCTTGATGATCTGTGTCTTACTGGTTTGTGTCAAAGAAAATTGGAAGAAAATTAGTCTTCATCTTACTGATGAGCGATTATTTTTTTTTAAATAAATGTTTCATTTATATTTAAATTAAGCCATATGGTTTTAAGCTACTACAGTTGATTAGCCTCCATCATACTTTTATACCTTCCACAGGCCCTGTTGTCAGACTTCAGACTGTTACCCACAGTGTAAACTCACTGCTGGGATTTAGAGGACATCAACATTCAATAGTCCAAATTAATATTGTTACAATGAATAATTTTGTTGTAATACAGTGGCTCTAGGGTCTATTAGATGATTTATGACACAAACACACTGTAATCATGAGGAAGTATGGATCTAGCCCCTCATCTGACAGCATGGCATCATCACATTCTAGACATTGAAAACTAACTATTTCTGACTTTTCTGGGCTGAATTTAAAGCACCTTCCTCAACTTTTCATGCAAAGTTTGATCGTCACAGGTAATGCTAATAACTGCCAGTCTGCCAGCAAGAAATTACAGCTACAGCCTGGTTCGGTTTTCCAACTATAAGAATTCTTTATAAGTGCATACAGACAGTGATCCACTTTTATTGGTGCAGAAAAACCATATTAATGCAAGAGACAAATCTGTTTGATAAGTCTGTGCGGAGAATGAACGATATCAATTGGGAACACAGTATAACTTATGCTTCGAAACATCGTAAAACTTTACTACATTGAATTTATGCTGTCATGTTACTTTCCATTTGGATAAAATATTGCAGCTTTTAAATGTTCGTCCTCATCAAAAGTGTAACTGCTCGTGAAGGCAGGTCTAATATTTTCAAATCAGTTTAGGGCTGTTTGCTGTCAGCCTCGTTGGACTTGCAAAGTAGTTGGATGCAGCGCTCTCCATCTCTGCGGCGATGAAGATGATTACAGTCTCACTTACCTATTATTATCTTGACTGAAATTGCGACAATAAGACTCACAGTAAGGGAGAAAATTACATATTTGTTACCGCAATGGTTTGGCTATGAACATTTAGCACGCACCACCCACCATCTGTGTTAATATGCTTTTGAAATCATACTAATCATAGCCAAAAGAGGTCATAATATCCCCTTTATTAAACTGATGGAGTCATTAAAGGTTGTTTGCTGGCTGTCAGGATTCATTTCACATATTGGAGTAAAGTTTGTTGTTGTTTTCAGGCAAACAGGTGCGGACTAAGCTGGCCCAAGCATTCAACCATTGGCTTCAAGTACCAGAGGACAAATTACAGGTGAGACTGAACCCCTTTTAAAATGCAATGTCTGATGTTTTTGAATATCCGCAGACTCTTTCAGGAGAAGCAATTTATTCAGTAATGCAACCTGAATCTTTTGTCGGAGCCGTTTCTTTTCTGTGAATGTAAATGAGAGAATTGGCTGTGCAGTTTGGAGTTTGTTAATGGAGGAGTGAAGTGACAGAAAAACTATATGAAATCTAACTCACGGGAAACTCAAATTGGGTTATTTCAGTAGCTGTCTCGTTCCTTAACTTTCACCTGGAACTCATTCTAAAAGATGTCAAAAACCATGCAGCCGAAGGTAATGGAATAACTTGTAAAATGTGTTATTTATTATTCTATATGTTTTGTCAATACATTTATAAGTTTGAGACAAAATTCATTTGAAGCATCTAGATATATTTTATCATCTTCTGCCATGAGAGTTGCAGTAGAAACTTGAAAACCTAAACCTTTCATACTCCGTTCACATTATATTAAAGCTGCACTATGTAACATGTCTAGTGGGGGATCCTCTATCTGCTTGTCTCCATGGAGATGTTTGCTTTGTTTTCTTACTATGAGCAGACTCGCCTTTCCACAGATGAAACTTGTAGCTTGGTGGTGATGTCATCTGTCTCTATGGAGAGAGATACA
The DNA here is from genome assembly GCA_000787155.1 of Scartelaos histophorus. Taxonomy (NCBI): domain Eukaryota; kingdom Metazoa; phylum Chordata; class Actinopteri; order Gobiiformes; family Gobiidae; genus Scartelaos; species Scartelaos histophorus. The sequence continues at coordinate 32,754 of KN512331.1, read as the reverse complement.
TTTAATGCCACACTTTGGAAAATTCCAGCCTCACCAACAACTGTCTTGATTGTGCATCGTGCTGAATCTGTGTTTTGTTTCATTCACACATGTTTGAGTAACTCTATCATTAATCTGTCTGCATCTTTTAAAGCTCAAAATTCTCTGTTCCATCTTGTCATGTCATGTCGTGGTAGATGGATAACAGATAATAAGATAACAACTCCTCAACCTAAATATGTACAGTTTTGTTCCATTCACACATGTTTAACACACAACTTTTGGTATGTTTTGATGAGGAAACAACATTACAGCATATTAGGGGTGTAACAATAACTGAAATATCGTGATATTGTATCGTAAAAGTCTCAGAATAATAATCATAATATCATGGGCCAATATATATCGAATCACAAGTGTCTTTGCTTAAATTCGCTGTTGTGGTGCAGTAATGGCTAAAAAAAACAGAGGGAACTACATAGACCATGATTCTTTGCTATTTCAGTGCAGACTACATAAATAAAGCACTTTTAAATCTTATTTTTGTATTATAACAGTTCCAAAGGCTAATCATGGCATTTTAAAAGTAAAAAGTAGCACGTTCACCATTTGCCTCAACATAATAATTATGTATATGTGTACTGTGAGATGCATATTGAGAAAATATTGTACTGAGAGATTTGGATATATATTGTTACTTGAATTTTGCACTTCAAGTCAGTCTTTTCAAGTTGTTCAAAATGTCACTGATGTGAATATGACAATAAATGTTGTACCAAATGACCGGTCAAAGCATTTTATAATGTCCGTCTTGTTATTATATATAATATTGTAATATCGTTTGGCCTCCCCACATATGGTTTCCCACAATATTGTAATAAATATCATACCCTGAGGTTCATACCATGATGATATTGTATTGTGAGACTTGGATATTGTTACACCCCCTACAACATCTATCAGAAAAACAGTGTAATAATGGCCCTTTAATGTAATGCACATTCAGTAGTTTGAGTAAATTTTTCAGACTGTGCAGGGCAAGTGTATTATACACTTTTTCCTGACTTGTGTGAAAAGCACTTAATTGCTGATATTGAGAGCATAGTAAACACTTTTTACACTTATTGCTCAGGAGTGGTGTGTCCAAAGGCTCGATGTGCTTTCATTTCTCGCTCGGTGCAGTTCTCTCCAGTGAGATGCAGACTGAAAGTGCACAGCTCTGGCTTTGTGTCACTGGGTCAATTAAACTGGTGGACTCAACTTCAGCATCATTTTATCAGAACAGACTGTTGTAACCATGACCTCCAAGGCTGCAAGATAATCTCAAGCAAATTGAAACTGTAATTTGAACGGTCGCAATTAGCAAAATGGTGATTGCTCCAATTCATCCTCCATGGGGTCTTATTATGTATAAAAACCTGGTGTGTATGGACTTTTACAATCATGTTCTGAAATACAGGGTTTCTTTGTATTAGTTTAACAGTTTTAGTTTTATATTATTAAATATAGTTTTATATTTCACTTTGAAGTTAGAAATGTACTAAAACATGGAGAATATGAAAATAGATTTGGGGAAAGTAGAAACAATTTGGAAAGGCAGCAAAAGACCAGATAAAGAAAAGATGCATCATAAATTCGCAGTGTAATCTTTCAAGCAAAATTATATTTCTTTATGTTTGTGGTTATTTTTTTAATCCATTCTAGGGTCGTAGGGCTTTGGAATGTTTCAGACTACGGTATTAAACATTTCTATCTTCATGGAGACCAAACCAGACCAAGCTACAGGTCAGATCTGTGGCGAGGCGACTCCGCTCACAGTCAGAATGTCTGTTTTTTTTTAAGGTATTTCTGAGCTATAAAACCACCCATGATTAAATGTAAGGTTGCTCTTTGATGTCATAGTGTGGCACATTTCACGCAGAGCAATGACATCTCCATGGAGAAAAGCATTTAGCTCCATCAGAAACATAATGCACCTTTAAGCTGTCAATTCAACTGTATAAAATGTTCTTTTCTACTACTATTTTCTGCATAAATAGTTGTTTTTGCATGAACTCCCCATGCAGGTGTAGTGTTGTTCAGTCTGGGTCAGATACATAGAGTTATATAATAGTTCTGAGAGCTTTTGCCACGGCTCCTTTTTAGTCAATTAATCAATCAGCAGGACATGTCTTTAGTCAACCAAAAATGTCAAGTCTTCTGCAGCCCTAATCCATTCACTTTGACACATTGGTTCTTTCTTTTTTTAAATCATTCAACTTCAGTCACTTTCCCTTCTTGATTTTGCAGTGCTCATCTTTGAATCACAATTATTAAAGGCTGCTGGTGGAGTTGACTGTTTCACTACCTTGAGCTTTGATTGGCTTCCCCACACTCTCTCTGTATCTATTAAAAGGAGACGGCAGGAAATTGGTTCTCGGATACATTCACCTGCACGTTATCACAGGGGCATGGTTAAATAAAAAGCGATTGTGTCTAAGTATTGTTTGTCTTGTTAAAACCGTAATTTACAGAAAGCGCACACTAATTATTTTCTTAGCCACAGGCGGCATCGAAGCCTGTTATGTCTATATTTGTTGTTCTGTTTTGAAATTGGATCACAGTCTGGGTAGAAATTGTATATAGGGGGTCTTAATTCTCCTTCGCGGCTCCAGTTACACATGTATGGGTTTGTGTGCGCGAGCCTAATATGAGGAGCTTAATAGCAGCTTTGATGAATTGACTTTGAGCACTGGGGTGAGTCTGCTGCTAACACACACTCTATTACTCAACTATCTATAATGAATAACTACTGGATATTCACTCTGCTTTTTAAGTGTTTCACCCATCTGGTCTTTCTTGACTTTCTGGCTTTATTTCCTCCTCATGAATTGCCACAAAGTTAGATTCCAATACACTGAATACTATTTGTCATTTCACATTTCATAGTTTTTGCTTCCATGGGAATTTCATGCCTGTTTTCATGTATTTTGTGTCTGTAACGGTTGACGAGGCCTTATGACACGGATTAGCGGCCACTTTTTTAACAGTCTGCACCAGGACATCTCACCTTGGCAGCAGAAGTGTCCTAGAAGGGGTGACGTAGAGCTGAATCATTTGAGGAAATGATCTAATCACGATTAGATTTTGATATGTTTTCAATTCAATTCAATTCAGTTTCTCTTTATTGTCACATGTGCATATACATACAAGATATATAGCACAGATGAAATTGCTGTCCTCTCCCACATCAGTGCAAACATTAAAAAACATTTAAAAAAGGAGAGAAAATGTGCAAACGACAGGTAAAAAAAAAAAAAAAGAAAAGTGCACACCAAGTAAACATTAAGTAACATTCAAATATAGACAAAACAAAAACAAAAACAGAAGCATTCAAGTATAGACAAAACAGAGATTACAGATGAAAGTGAGGTAGTAATGGGATTCTGCTCAAAGTTCGCATTTGAATGCATTTTTGACTTGTCAAAAGTTAATCTATATTTATTCATTATTTTTTATTAATTTTATTTGTTTGAGCAAGGTACAACAACAAAGAATAAGGATATGTACATGTACATATTTGGGACCAGGTGCTCAAAAGGAGTAGGATGAAGTTTAGAGAATTTATAGTGTAAATCTGAAAATAAATGTGATTCTTAACAATCAAATAATCACATGCATTTCAGATCAGGTTTGTGCAAATTTAAACTTCAGGATAAGCTGCAGAATAAAATATTGTATTGTTTGTTGAGGAAATTATTATTAATTAAATTTGGATTTATTATATCTATTAAATTGCGATTAATTTTGCAGCCCTCGTGGAAAGTGATTTTATAACAGAGCAGTCCAAACTTTTTTCACCTTGAGCCATTTATCTAAACATACTTGAAGCGGAGAGCCATAATCCAGGGGACAAGTGTTAGTGGGAGAATTACTTAATTTGTGTTCATTTGCAATAACTTTTGATCATTCCTGTGGGCCAGGGCTGTTTTTTTAAATGTGCATGCAAATGAACCAGAGTGCACAGCTGATTCTCACATGGACTCACACTTGTTGATCATCATTAGAAATATTCCACAATGCACAAAAGAGTTATTATACTGTCAGCTGTTATAAAGGTCATGCAACTCAGTTATTAAAACACAACAAAATAAGACTTATAGTTTAATATTTCTACAGCCCCCTCCAGATTTTTATCTTTTATTTTGTGCACATGTCTGACTCACTTTTATTCACTCCATATTGATTCCCTGCCTATACCTCCATAGCCCTCCTCTCCCCCTCTCTCTCCTCTATAATCATGTGTCTCTGGAGCATTCGCACAGCCAGGGTCACTGTCATTAACTGCTGCTGCTGCTCTCCTCTGCCTTTTCAATCCCCACTAATAGAAGTTTATTAACAAATGCCCTTTGCTTTGTTTTAGCCTCTATGGAGCCTTTTGAATTACACATGGTAATATTCTGAACTAATATTGTACATTACACATTTAATATTGTGAGCTAATATAATACAAGAAGACATTTTGAAATGAAAAACTGCTTTTTAATATATCTGGTTGGCTTTCAGTTTGGAATATGCACATTGCGATGATATATTTTTGGCTGCACGGTTGATTATTTCCAAATACATTTTCTAATATGTCTTTCAGTCTCCTCTCTCATTGGTTTAATCCGGGCTTTAAGATTAGTCAAACCCATTTGCAGAGCTGTCACCATGCTGTAACACATTCCTGGATTCTGTTTTTATTAGATTGCCACAGACGTATTGTAGCGCATATACAAGCTGACTGGCTCTGTTGCCTTTCTTAGTTCAGACAGATTAATTTTGAATTGGCTTGTGAACAGTTAGCGGTTGCATTGAGCCAGACAAGACTGCGTGCCCTTAGGAAGTGCAGACTGCAGTCCACTGACCTTTTATACTGATGCTATTGTTTGTGTTGACGTCGGATCTCCACTAGTTAAGAAGTGCCTGCTTATGAGGATCTGTGAAACCATGTGATGAGGTATTATTGAAAGCTAAAGGCCAAAAAGTAGAGCATTGTTACCCTGGCTTATTGATGCATCCAAACATTTCATCAGCTATGAGAGAAGTTGACAGCTATAATAATAATGCATTCTATTTACACCTAGCTTTTTGGACACAATCGCTTACTGATAGAAGCAAGGTGGCCAGTGCCAATCTGAGCCATGGCCAATTCGGACCACTACCAATTACTCATTCACACTTCACTTCTGGGCAATACTTTTCCCCCTCATATTGATTTATCTTGATTTTCCATTAATTTTAATTGAAAAACAAAATGGCGTCTTGTATGTATTTTTTGGAACTGTCATTTACAGTAATACAAAAATGTCTCAGTTTCTTCCCTCAAAGTCCAAACTTGTCTGTATTGGCTGTGTCATTTCTGCATCATTAACCAAGTACATATGTGTGCGCTTTAATGTATATATTTTTTACTTGATGTGCCCTAGAGCCGCACATTGTCTAAATTGTAAACACTAAGTAGGTTCTGTCAGAATCCGTTTAGCAGTTGAACAGGTCTGCTTTTGTTCTGCTTGTTTTTATAGTTTCTACAGAGTGCTGAGCTTAGTCTCTGTGGTCTTTTCATCTTCCAGTGTGCAGTCATAAACCCCAGTCACTTATGGAAGGTTGTTTTAACACTTAATAAAAACAGAACATGCGGCAGAACTGTAATAAAGGTGACAGTCTCTTCAGAGAAATTATCCCCTTTTTTAAATCCGAGCTGTCATGTCCACCCTGCCAACTGTTGAAATCTGCAGTGAATGCCAGACGTTAAGGTGCACTCTGTCATTTGTCATGTCATTTCTGGTCCACCCGAGCCACCTGCCTGTCTAAATGTTACACAATATGGCAGGAAACTTGCCTATTTCCATGGAGACAAGCAGGCGTCATTATCAGGTCAGATCTGCGGGGAGCTGACCCTGCTCCCAATCATCTCCTTCATGGAGGTGTTGTTGCTTTCTTGGAATATTCCGCAGTATGACATTAAATAATATGCTGCTCTGACCGGCGAGGCTCTGGACAGAGCAGCTCTGGGGAACATCCTTCATTCACAGCTTTACAGCGGGTCTCATGTCTCCAATAGAAACATCGTGGGCTCAGAGTAGCACACTCTCTATGCAAAGTGACACATTGATTATCTCCATGTTAGAGGCTGCCAGCTTTGGTGACTGAAGCTCTGACATTTAAAATGGAGAGGGACGTGAGGCTCCTCGGGGCTAAAATCAAAATCATCTGTTCAGGTTTCTCTCCACATTTCTTCTTGTCATTCATTTAAGCACACTGCAGCTCATAGTATCCACATCAGCTTCTTATCAAAGAGGCTCTTGAAA
>KN512331.1:0-26372 GCA_000787155.1 Scartelaos histophorus | reverse complement strand
CTGTTAAACTAAGAGCTGTTTTGTTAAGCAGTTGTGGGAGAGGGTGACAGAAATGATGAAATTGTGCGATGCAGTTTTAAAAATTCTGCTTCTCTTGCTTGTTATGCCACAATGTAAAGTTCATTCTTGACTTTGCACCTCCCTCTCTCCTCTCGCTTTCCCCTCTTGCATTTTCTCAACCCTGCACCCTCCTCCTTCTTCCTCTTCTTTCTTTTTCTCCCTCTCCCCTTCTCTCTTCTCTCTCGCTTTCTTTCTCTGTATAAACTCGTGCTGAACCCTCCTCGCAGACGGGGAGCTCTCCTCTTGAACACGTTGCTGCCAGGGAGTCGCTGCCATGGAAACCCCCCTGGCTTCACACGGGCCCAGTCTCAGAGCCTCACGGTCTCGTTCACTCGCTGATGCATTTTTCATCATGTCCCCTCTGCTGCGCCCGAGACCCCTCTCCGCTCTGCTCCACACGACTGTAGGAACCCCCTGTGCTTCACCTGCTCCTCCACCTTTAGCTTTGAGTCTTTCTGAATGTTTTTGTTGTCTACCGCACTGCTTAGAGGACTAAACTTTGGACTTTTTTTAATGTGTAAATCTTAAGATGGTGAACGCGGGTGGTAGTTTGACATATTGTTTGCTTATGCCTTGTGTTCTTTACTGTGAGCATTAGTAGCAGTACTGGTGATCCTTTATGTCCCTGTAGGGAATTGTGTTACTTTAATTCCTTTGGAGCCAAGCAGAGCAGTGACCTCTGGCTCCTGGGAAGGATTAGCCTACTGTGTTTGTGGTTTACAGTTGCACTCGGTTATAACTCAGGTAGATGTGTGATTTTTCTGGCTACTTTTATTTGTGCTTTTACTGCACTGTCCATAATTGTTTTCATATCTATTGAGATCTTTTGATGGTTATTGGCATTGATCAGGTAAATGTGGGTTAAGTACACACAACTTTACACCTGCAGCATTTGCCCACAGACCCAAAGGTTTGATCTGACTAGTGCAGTGTCGTGTGCATTTGAGTGCCCACATTACGTGTATGTGTTTGTGTGTCTGCTTGTGTTTGTGTGTAACTGAGGAGTTGTAGGTGCAGATTGACAGCCATGTTTCCACCAGTCTCCTCCAGTGCAGCTGTGGTAGAAGTGGCTTACCACTGCTGTGGGGAGTGTGGGCAGTGAAAGGAAAATGGTGAAGCGACTTTGAGTATTTGGATATGGCCTGTTACACTAATCCATTATTACATAAAGTGCCTCATTTAGGTTCAAGTAAAGAGCACATCTTCTGGAAACCCCCGTGTGCTTCACCTGCTGTACAACTACCACAAACTGCATTATGTCAAGATCAGCTCTGAGACAGAAGCCACAGTATTGTGTGCCTTTGACTGGTGTATGTTCCCTCAGGCTTAAGTCCAAAGTCTGTGGATAATCTTTGTGTCTAAACTTTGAGTGTGCTGTAGCTTCCCCCACGACAAAACAAATATTTGTGTGCCTTCCTCTGAAACAATAGACTGTTTAAACCGGCCTCATCAGAGGTGCTGGTTTGATGAAGGATTATCTGTGGAGATCACCACAGCAGCAGAAGCACTGACACAATGGGACCAGACGCTGCATTTGTCATTATTTACATTCAAGGGGATTTCCCAACTGCTGCTACGGTGGTGCACAGTATAACATGGGGAATACACATTTTGACACCAGTCCTGCTTTGGCTTTCACCAACAATGAATTTGATACTAGTCATTTCTAGTTAATTATCTAATAATATTTTTGGGTTTCTTGTGCATATAATTGTCCTTGTTGTGAATTTAGAATGGATATTGGGGTATAGTTTTCATTTGTCCTCAGCATTTGACCCATCTGTCAATGCCGTTGGGTGAGTGCACAGATCTTGAGTTCAGGCTTAGTTGAGGCTGCTTTTAGTTGGAGGGTGCATTGTGCATTTTTTTGAGTTGAAGGGGGAAACTGGATAGTCTGGAGGAAACTCGCCCAGACACTAGGAGGAACATGAAAACCCTGAACCTGCGAGGCTGTGAGGCAAGACTGCTAAATATACAGCCTATATATATATATTTGTATTTATTCTATTTACATATTTTACATACATACATATTTGTGTGTGAAATGAGATGCGTAGTTTATTGTGCAATTAAGGTTTGTATATTTCACGCTTTGTCTGGAGACTATAATGATCATTTTTGTATTTTTATTATTGCAAAACATGCTCATTGCATTGGAGGTGGTCTTCGGATTTGTTTCTAGTTTTAATAAATTACTTTCTGATTGTGTTTAGGTTTTGTAAGGCACACATTAGCAAGATTACAGTGGTGCCTTTAACTGAATAACATTATAGCCCCATTATTGGCTGTGGTTACATGCAAACTTAAAATCTGATTATTCTCAGATTTTTGGAGTTGTATGACTATTAAAATGATATTTAAACAGCAAAATGATCTGGTTTCTTTCTGATCGTGGTTCCTCTGATGACTCAGATCAGATCAGAAGTTTACGTGTTCTTTAAATAATCTTAAAGGTCCTGAAGTCAGATGATGATCATTTGGTTAGTTCCAACACTGATATGCCTACAGAATATTGCAGTATTTCAGATGGGGGGACTTTAGGTGAAGAGGTCTGTGCATTCCTAATGGGTCACTGATTGTAGCTTTGGCAAACACACTCTGTCTCTTCAGTTTTCCCTCAGAAAAAAATCTATGAAGTCTGAAGTAGAGGAGACACACTGAACACCTCCTGAGTCCTGACCTAAGATGACAAAGTCAAACACTATCACTGACCCACAGGTTGTTGATGTGACTCCAGCTTCCACGGATGAACGCTTCCTTTGCGTTCTTGTGCAAGACACTTAACCCATCTTGCCCCCATTGTCTGCGTATATGTGTGTATGAGTGTGTGTGAACGGGTGAGATGTGAAGCGCTTTGAGCACCTTCAATGTAGAAAAGCAATATTTAAATGTGACTAAAAATCGTCTGCTTTAATGTAGGATTGGCAGCAGTGTTTATGAGAATATCTCTCTTCATTTGAGCTCTGACACCTGTTGATTTGAAAACAAACCTTTAAGCCACCTGGCTCTACATAAACCAGCACAAAATCACTTTTCTTGGCATGATCATTGAAAATCATGAACATTTATAGATTGTTGGCAGGGCTGATGTCCCAAAATGGTTGAGAATACTCCATACAGTAATGTTTTTAATGTCATAATTATACCAACCATAACTTTTGGTGCTTCATTTGTAAATCACTTCTACTGAAGCCATTTTGTACTAGGGAAATGGGCCAAAACAGTTACTCAAACTAGGAACAGGACGATCTCTTCTGTTTTAAATATATAGTGTAGTTAGGTCTTTATGGAGCTGTTTTAAACACTTAAAAATATAGAACGATTAAACGCACTGTAGTAGTACCATGAGCATGTTGAATCACGTGTGTATTTTAAGGGTATAAGGGTGTGTATTGAACAATTTTATGTTAAATTGAGTTTTGTTGCCTCCCTAACTTCAACACCCTCAAATGATTTCCCGTATTCTTCAAATCCTGATGTGTTCCATTAAATAGGGTAACAATATCATCTCTGCTTTTGACATTATCCTTCCAACAAACCAAATCAATCGATAAAAACTTAATCCTAGTGTAGTTTTGCTATTTACTCTATATAGTCCATCAGCAATTTTACAAATACTTCACATGTCTTGTTTTAGTCAGAGGATGTTCTTCATAAGACATACCTCCATATAGGGATGAGTAGTATTAACAAAAAAGTCTTTATTCTGATCGTTTTAGCAATCCATCCGTTTAAAGCACCAGTAAATAGTGTTTACGTCTAAAGCACTGCACAAAAAATGAACGGACCATTAAATTAACCAGAAACATCCATATTTCTATTTGAAACACTGCAGCTTTTTGTTAATAGTAATGATGCCTTAAACTTGTATTTTTTTTTATAGGCTTGTCAAAGCCTGTCAAAGCTCTACACGATGGTCATTATTCATTCGCACCATACTCCGGTGGTGGTAAGCTTGTGTAGCCACAGCTGTCCTGGGATAGACTGACAGAAGTGAGGCTGCCAAACTGCCAAACAACAGCTCTTCATGGCAGCATTTTATTTTGATAGGAAATATTCAAAAATGGAGTGATGCGATTCCTCCAGTCTGTTGTAATCTCGTCCGTGGTACTTTCGGGGCCCCTCTCTCAGTAAAAGGTTGTGTTCGGAGGGTGAACTGCTGTAGCGTCTGAGCTTTGGCCGTCTGCCTGACCCACTGAGCCAGGCTTTGTGCTCCGGGAATCGCACCAGCAGCTTTCACTACAAACACCACACTTGTGTTTAAACCAGGGCTGCACTCCAGACCGGGTGTGCAGCCAACTCTGGACAGCCAGAAACACACAGTGATTGGCCATAACATTATGACCACTAACATGGGTGAACTGAACCTGGTGAAGTTCAGATTGAAAAAGTGAAGAAAAAGTAGTTTTCTAAAATTATAATTATTTTAATGCTTCGAGCGCATAAACAAAAAATGCTATTTTAATTTGATTTAAGTTTATTAAAATTTTGTGTGCTAAATAAATCTGCGATATTAACTCTGAGTTTATGAGGTTAAACTAATACAAGAATCATTGCCATTTGAGAACATTTTAGACGTCTAAGCTACAGAGTAGGTTTTCTGCAATAAGGCAATAATCCTCTTTATTGTACCCAGAGGAAAATTCATCCTCTGCATTTGACCCATCCTTCCATGGCACTGGGTAAACCTGTCAGGAGTAGACTCAAAGAATCTTTAAAATTTGATTTAGAGAAGGCTAATTGTACATATTTAGATTTAGTAATTTAGCGACATTCAAACTTTTGCTGTTGTACGGTGTCCTCTGCTTACAGTGGCCAGTATGTATTAAAAGACCAAAGAAGGAACTGTGTTGTGACATAAAAGATGCTTCTCAAATTGCTTTAAGAAGCTAATACTGGTTCTGACAGAGAGATTGAGAAACATGTTATTGCCTCTAGAACATATCAAATTACATCTTATCTTTTGAATTTGCCGCTTTTCCATTAAAAGAATAGTTTGAAAATCTTTCACAAGTCTTCTTATCTCTTGTAGCTCTCCTGATGTGCGTTTGCATTCTCTATAAATGATCCCTTCACGTTCTCGCTGTTGCAGTAAATGTGCTGTAGATAGATTTGTGTTTTAATAAAGGCTTTGGAGCGTGGAGTTGGCCGAGGTGAAGCTCTCGGTTCCTGTTCTAAGTGTTGTGTCTGAACAAGGTGAGAGTGCACTAGGCCATGCATGTTGCTGTGACTCTCTGAAAATGTGACCCACTGACACCCTCTGTCTGTGCCAGAGAACCTCAGAGTGTTTATAGCACATTTACTGTGAATGCAAAGACCTAACCAAGACTAAACCAGGTCTAGGCTAGGACTGTATCACATATTAACTAAGACTGAGGCTGAAACTAGAATAAACTGAATAGAATAAGGGCTCTTCTTGAAAAAAGTGCAATAAAACAAGGCAAATATATTTAAAGGTGCACTACACAACTTTTTGTCTCTGTGGAAACGTTATTGCTTTACCTGAAATTTCCCACAGTATGACGATAAATGTACAGCTTGCATTTATTTTCTTTGCTGTGAATGGGGATTGTCTCTTCACAGATTGAACCTACAAATTTCGTTGTCGTCATGGAGACATTAAATCTATTGGTGTACTGTGGAACATTCCAGGCAGCCAAACGTCTAAACCTGGACTAAATGGGGTCTACTGTTTACAAGGAGTAACCAGTTGGCGCTAAACAGATCCAAACTATGACTAAAGCATAAACTAGGTGTAAGCACATCTATGCAGTACAACAGTGTGTTTACAGACAGGCCATAGTAAAGTGCATGTGAGCTGTATGTGTACTATGTGTATCTGTACTGGGCCTGTGCTCCATCTGTCTGTGAGAGAGTGAACTCTGAGTCTGCTGCTGCTCACACGCAGCACAGTGTAATGATGGCGCCCTCTACTGGACAAAATGTTTAATGCACAGTGTAGTCACATAACACCAGTGGCGTAACTCAGCATGACACTGTTAAAATTAGACAAGTGCAAGTGAGGCTAGAGTCATCATTGCTTTTTTGTGCACAAAAATTGTAATTTTTGTTCTTTGTTCAATTATTTCAACTTTTTTCTCTTTCAGTTATTAAATGTTTGAAATGGCTATTTGTTTTACTATTCAGATTTAAATGGATTTTGATTATTAATATGAATATAACAATTTATGTTTCTATTCTGTTATACTAACTACTGTACTGCACTCTACTGTACTCCCTGGACTTTAAATATGGGTCATTTTCATATCATTCAGTTTTCAAATCAAAACTTTAAAAGCGCGAGCTCTAAAGCAACGTGGTCTCAAATGATGGTTTGGGATCCAAAAGTTTGCAGGGTCAGTAGGTCACTGCCTGGTCAAATAATGCATGTGGATTAGTTATTTTTATTAGTTGTAATAGTTAGCCTTAATGCTAAACGCTTGAATCAAGATCACTCGTTTTTAGTTTTTTTTTTTTTTTATCTTTTTTGTTTGGTTATATATATTTTTGTCTTGTTTTTAGGCTTTTTAACCTAAAAAAGAAAAATGACATTTTTTCTGTTTCTGCTTCCAGGTGATCATAGAAGTGACAGAGATGCTGCATAATGCCAGTCTGCTCATCGACGACATCGAGGACAATTCAAAGCTGCGGCGAGGCTTCCCCGTTGCCCACAGCATCTACGGCATCCCCTCCGTCATCAACTCCGCCAACTACGTCTACTTCCTGGGTTTGGAGAAGGTCCTGACGCTAGACCACCCCGAGGCCGTCAAGGTATTTACCAGCCAGCTACTGGAGCTCCACAGAGGGCAAGGGCTGGACATCTTCTGGAGAGATTCCTATACCTGTCCCACTGAAGAGGAGTATCGAAAGATGGTGCTGCAGAAGACTGGGGGGCTCTTTGGGTTAGCGGTCGGGCTAATGCAACTGTTCTCTGACTGGAAGCACGATCTGAAGCCGCTTTTGGATACGCTAGGGCTGTTTTTCCAGATTCGGGATGATTACGCTAACTTGAGTTCAAAGGAGTACAGCGAAAATAAAAGCTTCTGTGAAGATTTGACAGAGGGAAAGTTCTCCTTCCCAACTATCCACGCAATCTGGTCCTGTCCTGAAAGTACGCAGGTTCAAAACATTTTACGTCAGAGGACTGAAAACATGGATATAAAGAAGTACTGTGTGGATTATTTGGAGAAAGTGGGATCCTTTGCGTATACGAGGAAAACTCTTTGGGATTTGGAGGCAGAGGCGTATAGATTGATTAAAGAGCTGGGAGGGAACCCACAACTGGAGAGCCTGATCAAACTGCTCAGTCAGATGCACCGTGAGGCCAGTGCTCAAGCCAGTGCAGCAGGGGGCAGCAGTGAGCAGCAAAACCCCTGACCATATAATATACAGTGTCCTTATTAGTGTTACAGTAACTAGGCATTTTACACACTCCTCAAAGCAGCTGTATTGTAACACAACACATGTTGTGTATGGAGTTAATTGTGCACAAATTGCATCTATATTTACTTCTCCATTCACAACTGCACAAGATTAAAAATATATATTAATTTGCATATTATTTAGCTATTGTTATTATTACTTACAAGTAGAATATTATTTTAAAGGCAATTAATAAAAATACTACATGGGGAGGAAAATGCCCATTAATATTTAAACTGCATTATACTAATTGAAATATATTAAGGTTTTAATGCATACAGTTGGAAAAGTCTCAGGTCTATTGGTTTATCAATATTCACTTATACTTGAAGGTAAAATAAAAGCATTATAAAGGCTTAAAAAGGCTCCTAGATGCTTCCATGGTGTTTTTTCACTTGCCGAGTTTGGTGTGAAAAATATAAATTGCATTCCCTTGTTAATATGCACACAGAGAATAAATGAAGCTGACTTCAAACACAAGTGAGTGTTTCTGAATTGAATAGTTTCATAGAAGCTGCACCTGTGTTCATTTAAACATTGGGGACACCTCATATTTAAAGGCGCACTATGGAGCTTTTCTGCCCGAGTATCTGCTGCTTGTGATGTCAGATTTGATCTGCGGATAAGTAACTTCACTCAGAGTAAAGGATGCATGTTTTAGCAACAAAAGGATTGATCAGTTTAATGTCATATTGGATTTTTTTTTGTTTTTTTTCTCATATTAATATAATGTTAACAGATTTGCAGAGAAACCTCAAAAGGACAAAACCCTCTTGTCTTTATGTGAACTGATCATTATTAAGACTTTTCTGGCACTGAAAAACACCTGTACATTCCTGGACACTTGTTACAGCTCTGAGCCACACTTGAACCAGAGAAAGCTGCTCTGAACATGGACTACTAACGATGCCTTTGTCTGGGTGCTGTGGGCAACACTTTTGTACTTTTATATTCTAACTCTGTACTGAACGTTTGAAATACTCACTCATGTTTATCATTTTAGTACTGTTTTAAACATGATTAAACCCTGATTTAGTCCTGTTATAGTCCAGGTTTACCGTCTTAAGCACTGGTTCACTCCTGGTTTAGTCCTGGTTGAGCTCTGGATTAAACCTGGTATACTTCTGGTTTAGTCTTGGATTAGCCCTAGATTTAATCTTGGTTTAATCTTGGTTTAATCTTGGTTTAATCTTTTATTGGCCCTAGATATAATCTGATTTAGACCTGGTTTAATCTTTCATTAACCCTAGATTTAACCTGGTTTAGTCCTTGTTTAGTTTTGGTTTAATCTTGGTTTAGTCTTTGATTGGCCCTAGATATAATCTGATTTAGACCTGGTTTAATCTTTCATTAACCCTAGATTTAACCTGGTTTAGTTCTGGTATAGTTCTGGTTTTGTGCACTGATGTCACAAATTCACAAATTTATCACAGCTTCTGGAACAAAGTCTGACACTTTGAAAATGATAATATTATTGAAGTAAACCCTCTTGCTTCACGGAGCATATAAATGTACTTTTAGTGACGCCTCTGAAGTGTTTGTCTGGGACTTTTTGACTTTTAAAAATAAGTTCTGCTTTGATTTTTTTTTTTTTTTTCCCCAAGTGAAGTGAAGCACGATCAGGGAGATCCTTAATGATTCTACCACCACTGTGCCAATCCTGCAGGAGTCACTCTTGTTACGTAACAAGTCTGAGATATGCAAAGTAGCTTCCTCGCTCCACTGGCTGCTTTATTCCCTTTGGTCGGGTTATTCACCTTTTCTTTCTGAACCCAACTCATATTTTCTTAAGATGTATCAAGTTATATAAAGTTTGCATTGTCATTTCCATACGTTGAATAAATAAACGTATAATTTAAATGCAATGGGCTGTTGTTTTTGCAGCGCTGAGAATGAGAGCGTAGAAATCAATTGCAGAGGACTAGCACCATCTACTGAGCAGACGAGTGCAATTCAAATGATGGCTTCATTACCACAGCGGGACAATTCATATTCACAAGTACAACTAACACTTTTCTTCTATATGGGTTATGTGGAGAGGCTCTTCTGTTAAACTTGAAATTGCAAAAGTGAAAAGAAAAGTAAGTCATTTATTAGTGGTTTCCAAAGGTTGGGCTTTGAGCTGGGGGCATGAGAGGACTTGGAGAATATGATTGTAAAATTATGACACACTCTAGCGCACTATCATACTCGAATACAGTTCAACCTGATTCTAAGTTTTAGACATTAAAATGATTACTGATGTGGATGTGATTTGCAGTGGGTGGAGGGTTCCCTCGTTGCACAGTAATTTCAATCTGGAGCGACTCGGGCAAAGAGGAAGTATTAGTAGGTTTATTGAACGAGTTAGCTTTGGCACTCAGACCCCAGTAGACATTGTGATCACGGACGTGGCCGGTTAGATGGCGTTTAGGAAATGTCTTCCCCTCGGGGTCTGAACAATAGAAGTGTTAGCGGTGCTGCAGAGGAGAGTGAAAAGTTTATTAGAACTAAAAATATTACAGTAAGTCCAACTTTTCTTGTGGAAGCATCGGCCCACAGCTTGTGTCCTGAGATGCTGTTCCTTTGCCTTGAAAAGCTCCACAGTATGGCATTAAACTTAATCTATATTGAATTAAGGAGGCGACGTCATCAAGCCAAGTTACGAGTCATGTCTGTGAAGATGCAACCCTGCACACAGTAAGAATTAATTTTTTTTAAAAATATTTTAGCACCTGTATTTGAATTAGGGCTGCACGATATATCGAAAAAATATCGTCATCGCGATAATGGCACGTGCGATATTTTTTAATTGTTTTATGTGTAAATCGTGAGTTTATTGCGTTCTGGAGTTCACAATTCCGACGCGCCCTTAAACGTAATGTTTTGCTAGCTAGAGCGAGCGCGTGGACTCGCAGTGCATGACGGGAAAACACTACAGTCACCATGGCGGGTAATGAAGAAGTCAGTGAAGACGACAACAGCCAACAACTTGTGCCTAAAAAGCACAGCAGCTCCGGAATTTGGGACTTTGGCTTCAGACGGGACGACGTGTCACAGACGCAAGTGCTGCGCAAGTCGTGCCGGAAAGTTATCGCAACGTCGAGAGGAAACACGACGAACTTACACAGCCACCTCGAACGCAACCACAGGGAGCTATACAGTGATTTTATTCAGTCAAAAACTTCAGCAACCAATGTTACGCAGGTACAGTCGCAAAAACGAAAAGCACAGACGAGCTTAAATGAAAGTTTCGCGTGCGGCACTCCTTATGAAAAACGTCATAGAGGCAAACATGTGAATGTACGAAGCATTTTTTTTTTAGGTTAAAAGAAAATATCGCAATAATATCGTTATCGCAATGCTTGACACCCGTATCGCATATCGCATTCATTTTCAATATCGTGCAGCCCTAATTTGAATAAATGCAAGATTGCCTTATTTAATCCCCTCACACTCTCCATGGAAACATGCAGACAGCGGACCCCCACCAGAAAAATTACATAGTGCACTTTTAAACACCCAAATAAAAAATGAATAAAAGTACCTACTTAGTGCTTCAGATGGGCTTTTGACTGTCCATTTGAAATACACCAGATGTGTTTTATAACTCTTGCTTCCATTATGCCAACTTATTTTATTATGCAAAGTGTATGCATCAAATATGTATCAGCTCTACTGTTAAGAGATGCTGGATTGGAGTGGACCACACCCAGATGTCTTTTCAGTTGTGCCCAAAACAGATCTTAATAGAAATTGATGTATATTTTATTTATATTTGTTATGGAGATATGATTGAAGGCCTCACTCTAACACAAGACAAGGAAAACGATGAACCACAACGAAACCTCTTAGCTCAACTTTAATATTACACCATGTTCTTACACCAGTTCATATATAACCCTTCGTGACCTTCTGCTCACATCACTGAGCTCCATAACTCCTCCACACTGTTACCATCAGGCAAGCCTAACAAAGTTCCTCTGGCCTGGAAAAACATCCACAAAAAATCCTTCATTCCAAATGCCATTGCCGCGCTGAACTCCACCATTTTTTATTTATTTATTGTGGTGTGTTTTTGTGTCTTTATGATGAATGTTGTGCCTTGTTAAAGAAAAAAGTCACCTGCTGCAACAGACAAAGTATATCCATCTATCTCTCTATCACTATTTATCTCTCTCTACCATTATCTATCTATCTCTCTATCACTATTTATCTCTATCTACCATTATCTATCTATCTATCTCTATCACTATCTATCTATCTATCTATCTATCTATCTATCTCTCCATCTACTGTATCTGTCACTATCTCTATCTATTTATTTATCGATCTACCGGTATTTGTCTGTCTATCTGTCTCTTTTTATCTACTGTATCTTTCACTATCTACCTATCTATATATATGTATCACTATCTCGATCTATCACTATCCATCTTTCTATCACTATCCATTTATCTATCTCTTATCTATCACTATCAATCACTATCACTATCTATCTATCTATCTATCTATCTATCTATCACTATCACTATCTGTCCACCACTATCTATCACTATCCATCTATCTATCACTATCTATTTATCACTATGAATCTATCTATCACTATCTATCTCCCTTTTGTTATCGTTCTTTCACTGTCTTTATCTATTCAGTGAAGGTGTCACTTTGTCCTGTCTCAGATGTTCCAGTCTCGTCAGTCTCGTCGTTGTTGCTCTTTCACATGTCCAGCCCCTGTGGGACACTGGATTCTGTTTGGAAATCCTGAATAAAGAGGACAGGACATCAGCACCCGGTCTTTGAAAGTGCATATGATTTTTGACAGTGTCCATAAATGTTCCATGTGTTAATATAGTAAAGGCGAGCTCAATAAATTAATTTTAACTACTTTACTGGACAATTTTTGGTACTGGAAGATGTGGGCTTAAAAACATCTCTACATTAGCCTCCACACGTATCAATACTTTGTACTTACAATACAAGTTTTAATATGGATTAGTATCTGGTAGGTATTGATATCTGATAAGCAAACTACTGACTAAACAATTAGAAGATCTGATTATGTAATTCAATATGTTATGCCACTAAGACCTGTATAAACACCATATTCAAAGTGAGTAATATTGACAAAAAATGTATTTCTACCCATATATCTTCTTAATTATTGCAATGATCAGAGATAACACGTCATTCCCTCATGTGAAAGATTACACTGCAACTTATTTTTTATCGTTTTCACTGTTAGACAATATAGTCTCCTCAATATTCCCTATGCGTATCTCCAAAACAGCATTCGCAATATTATCAGTTATTTCATATATCTCCCACCTTAACTTCAAACCCACATTAAATAATTCACTTTTCATGGTCATAGCTCGTAGCTGATGTAAAAAGCGCTCCGCTGATCCCACTGTTTTTACCCATAAGCCATTGCACCATGCAGTCAGTCTATACTCTACAGAGTGAATCATGGCTAAACCTCCCACAGTGATGTAACCTGCTGCCTCTGTCTTCTCATGTAGAAAATACACTCTCATGTGTAAAATACTGTTTGTTTCAGCTTATTGAATGTTGGTATCTCTCTCAGGTCTCGTATTCCTATGAGTTATATCATGTTTTTAAATAAGAAATGTATAGAAAACAAGCTTAAGAGTAATTGTGCATTATGTAACTTTTCTTTCATTATTGTTTGCCTAGAATAATCCACAGAGTTGGGAAGTAACTAAATTAGTCTAAGGAAAATTCATATTCTGAATACTAATACTGAGTAACTGTATTCTAGTACAGTTACTCTTTCATTTGTTGGTATTTAGAATGTGGTTACTTTTAAAAATGATTAAAGAATACATGCTGGTACCTCATCATACACTTTAGGTGCATTAGTTTGAACAAATAAAACCACTCTTGGAACGAGTGCATGTGCAATTTAGTAATCATAGTTTCTGCAGTTTGTAATTATATGTCATTGTATTCGCTATAATATAATGCAACTTGGTGTTAAACTATTCGAATTATTCCTGTTATTCGACCGTGTAATAGAAGATGTTACAAAATACACTTTAATTTCGGGTATTCGGAAATCTCTAAATACATTTTTTTCCTATCTCCATCTACAGTATATGACATTAAACTTGCCCATCTTGCATTCATTCAGTTACAGATGTTTTACACAAAGATAAGGAATTTCAGGCAAATAATTAACATCTTTATAAAACCAATGACGCCACATAGTCCTAGATCTGTAATGTTACGTACAGTATTTTACCTTCAAATTGGCATAAGAAGTTTTCCGTGTTTACATGTTAAAGTAACTAAAAAGAGACTGTAAGCGACAAGTAATCAAAAATCTGAAAAATACTCCATTAAATAAAGATTACCAGTGCCACTGTGGTAATCTGTGAGGATCACTATGAACAAAACTTCCATATTTATTCAAAATCTCCATGTTAACAGAGCAATTCTGCCAGTCCACACCTCAAATAAACACTGCAAGACGATATATTAAACTCACACACACAAATATTTTACGCATAATCCTTATTGGGTCATTTATGTTGCTTGCATTTAATATATTTCCAAAGCCGATAGAGCGCCGATGTAACTACTGAATCTCTGCTGCTTTGTTGGAAAAACCTTGACTCGGAAATCTCACTCTTGGTTGCCATGGACGCAGGGATGTTTTACTCTGAGTGTTGTCTCAAGTACGAGCCTCCTATTGTTCAGATCCATCTCTTCCACTGTTAATGGTGTGGAGAGCGCTGCCAGTAAACAAACTCAGGTGTAAGGGAAACCAACTTAGAAAACATAATGACACAAAATAAAAACTTGAATGAAATGTTTGGCTTGGTGAGATTTTTCTTTCAGTGTTTATATTTAGTTTTATCCACACTTTTCTGTAAATACAAAGGAATCAACCATGCTAATCCTAAAAATGCACAGAAAGTAATTAAAAACAGTTTAAAGGTTATTCTCATTCATTTTTTAAGGTTGTAGCCAATTCATGTACATAAAAACATAAAAATGCTTAATGTAAAGGTTAAACATAGATATGAATACCTAACATTGGAAATATTTGGAAAACATTCAATAGAAACTAAATTTAAAAAATCCTTATACGTCATTGACCCAATTATAAGCCATTCTATTCACTATAATATAATGCAACTTAAACCAAAACTATTCTAAATATTCAGATGTGAGAGAAGATGTTACAAAATGCATTTTAGTTTCGGTCATGCAGTAATCTTTAACTAAATATATTTTCTTCCCATCACAGTCTACAGTTTATCTCTGCAAGATTTTTTTTTTTTTTCCTCATTTAGTTTTGCCCACACTTTTACTTCTGTGAATACAAAGGAATCAACCATGCTAATCCTAAAAATGCACACGAAGTAATTAAAAAGAGTTTAACATCAAACAACAAAACCTAATTAGCGTAAAAATAAACACTGCTTCTTTCTGAAACAACAAATGAGTGTGAGGGAAACACAAAGGATGAAGGGAAGTGGTTCAAGTCCTCGAATGGATTCAGGGTGACTGTGATTAGCCAGAGCAAAAGTTACTGGAGGGAGAAAAAAGACCCAAACAATACCTCCAACAAACATATTACACTCATATATATACTAAACATGTAGAAAAGCTCCCATAAAGATCTGCTTGCCTCTATAAAAAGAACTTTTAATGACTTTTGAGAGCTTTTAATCATGTTATTACTGTATTGATTCATGCCTGTTTAAGTAATCCTCTATTGTCCTGCAGGTTTGAGTGCAAAGAAACTGCATGTTACAGTGAAATAAAACCACACTGGCACCACATTTTGGCCACTCTGCCCCAGGACAGCGAAAAAAGCAATGACGCGGCAATAAAATTCCAAGAGTTACGCAACTAAAAATATTTAAATAAATGTTTGTATATTTAAATGTCAATCCCGGATACTGATAGAGCTGTATTTGTGCACCTCAGAGGATCTCCATTCTGACAGATAGAATCCATCAGCTTAGCATTTCACCACAAAATCATCTCACTCTAAATGTCAGTACCTGCAAATCTAGACAAACCTACTATTTAAGATGTCACGGTCAGTATCGCGCAGCATCGTGTGTTTCTCACTGTCGTCCAGCTCGATAATCACAGCTTCTCATTTTCTTCTTTGCTTTTTCCTTCTAGTTTGGTGAGATCGATGTCCTCCGCCCACCACGTCTGAGCCCTGTTCACAAAGGGTTTATATGAAGTGACAAGCCTCTCTGTGCTGTACTGAAGAGGAAGTCCTTTGCGCTTGAAAAAATCACTAACGTTATAATACGATGTGCGATGTATTATATTTTTTGAATGGGAATAATACTCGGGAATGGGAATTTACTTTATATTATCTTGCGTCTTAAAGGTGCGCTATTTAACTTTCCTGGTGAAGCGTCTGCCATCTGCTTGTCTCCAAGGAAAGTTGCACAGTATGGCATTAAACTTATGTGACTTGGTACGTCGCCAGTCTGCACAACATTCCACACGAAACCACAATATCCTCACTACAAAAAAAGCTTAAATCTATCAGAAAATGACTTAAAAGTAGTGAAATGATCTGTCCATGCAGCAAAATTATTTTACTTGACACGTTACCTTAAAATGAACGACCTCTAAACTAGAATTAAGCAGTAGATAATAAATATGAAAACAAGATGAAAAACCTGATATAAATTAGGGCTGCACGATATATCGAAAAAATAGAGCGAGCGCGTGGACTCGCAGTGCATGACGGGAAAACACTACAGTCACCATGGCGGGTAATGAAGAAGTCAGTGAAGACGACAACAGCCAACAACTTGTGCCTAAAAAGCACAGCAGCTCCGGAATTTGGGACTTTGGCTTCAGACGGGACGACGTGTCACAGACGCAAGTGCTGCGCAAGTCGTGCCGGAAAGTTATCGCAACGTCGAGAGGAAACACGACGAACTTACACAGCCACCTCGAACGCAACCACAGGGAGCTATACAGTGATTTTATTCAGTCAAAAACTTCAGCAACCAATGTTACGCAGGTACAGTCGCAAAAACGAAAAGCACAGACGAGCTTAAATGAAAGTTTCGCGTGCGGCACTCCTTATGAAAAACGTCATAGAGGCAAACATGTGAATGTACCAAGCATTTTTTTTTAGGTTAATTGAAAATATCGCAATAATATCGTTATCGCAATGCTTGACACCCGTATCGCATATCGCATTCATTTTCAATATCGTGCAGCCCTATTATAAATGTTAAAATCTTGGCCAGATCAGAGGGCAGCTGACCTTCTACCACAAAAGTTCGACGCTTTTACCTAGAGTTGTTATTATTAGTGAGACAGTTTGAGGAAACTTTTGAGATCCTCGGTCTAGTCCTGGTTTAGTTCCTGCTCCTCCATCTTGTTTTGACCAGATTGATTTCCCCTCCCACAGAGTCCAAACAGATAGGGCCTAGTGTGAGGTACGACATCGCTCCTCTGCCTCTTGAGCACCCTGGATTATTTATCACCGGGGTTCTGTACACATTTGGGAGATCTCTGTGGGGCACTGCTTCATAAATATTCCGAAACAAGAAACATGAAATTTATAGGGGCACATACAAATAGATACAGCACTTTGCAGTTGTTTATCCAAGTGGAGCTGGAGGTGAACACAGCGCGTTTTTACTTTCCATTTCAGTTTTAATGGGTGAAGTTTTTGTGCTTTTTTTCTAGACAGATGTGGTTGTGTAACAGCTGCACGCTCCGGGGCTGTTGGTTTCCCTGGAACAACTGGCAAGACAATTTTACATAAAGAGTCTCTGTAGAATGAATGTACAAAAAGAGAAGAGCAATGTGGTGCTTAAAACTGATGAGTTAAAGTCACACTATGTAACTTTTTGCTGTAGTTTCAATAAGCTGCATTGTACAAAAGAGTTGTTTTTTAATATGAGCAGCGTAAATACTATAATTTTGTATTTCATTATCCACAGGTAAAAGAAAACTGTAAATGTACTGTAAATTATACTTAAAATAATGTGTTTTTATATAACTGAACTATAACTGAGCACTATAAATATGAGTCTGGCATCACTTTCTTCCAAAGCTCTGTTCTCTATTCTGCTGTAACCTTTCCCCAGGGCAAGTTACAAGTCACATCTGTGGAGTGTTGAATGCCACACAGTGGGACATTCCAGACATCTCCATGAAAACACCAGAAAAGTTGCACAGAGCATCGTTGAACTGTTCATATTGTGTTTATCGGCCACGTTTCTCCATTTTGCTTTTGTCCAATTACCTGAGCAGCCTGAACCGCACATTTTGACAAAGACGAGTGGATCTGGAGCAGCATCCCGTCTCCCGTGGCGATCCTACACTCATTGATGCCCCAGGCGAGACCCCCTCCTGGTGTTCCCACACCCGGAAAACTGCCCCTGCCTGTCTCCATGATTTCAGACTGACAGGTGGAGTAGCCCATCAGACAGATGCATGCTCCATTTGCATTGAAATCACACATGCCTGCGCACACGTGACGTAAAACAGGAGAAAACTCAACATATATTTTGAGCTGAATGTTATCACAGTTTTGCAGAGGAGATATCTTCCACATTTGGTTGGATCGTCCCAAGTTTGGACAGAGGATTTTCGCTCTCTGTGGCCCAAGACTGCTCTGGATTCAAACAGAATGTAGAAGGGACTGGCTGGTCAGGCAAATAGCCCCGTCTCCCATAGATTATTCCTTTTTAGACCACCCATGACACCTAATCTTCTAATTACAAGGGCAGAGTTTCATTTACCTTCATACATAGGCCACGATACGATTCATATCTCAATACAGTGACTTTTAATACAATTTAATGTGATCTATTTCAATTCGATTCGATGCTGTCCAGTAAAAAATAATGGCTAAATCATTGCTGTGATACTAAAAGTCTTTGTTAAATCACTTCTTGTGCAAAGTTCAGATGAAACACGCCCATTTTAATCATCAAAACTGTGAAAATGTAAAATGTGTCACATAAATGAGCAACAAAACTGTAGCACTACAAAATAATTTAGTAAAATATACCAAAAAAATACTCTTGGAGATCAATACTGCAGTCCATATCAATACTGTATCATCACATTAAAAGATATGATAGATTGATATTCCAATATTTTTGCCCTACTCCTAACACTCCTCCTTGGACTTCCTTAATTACCCCTCAGAGGCCAATGTCACTGAGGGTTAAATCAACTTTTAAAACCTCTATTTCTAAAACCCGTTATCAGGAGCATTTAATCGCCAAATTTATACCTCACACTAACATTTTCCTCTGTCTTTACCATCTCCCAGCTGTGTTCTCCCAATGTTTGCGTAGAGAGGCTGTCATAACCCCAAATAGACCCATATCCACGCTGCTATGGAGATGAGAGGGGTGCGTGGAGTGCTCAAAACGCCGCGTCCCATTAGGGCAGAGTGGTGCGTCTATTAATACCCCGTCAGCACAGTGAATGGGGAGCAGAGGGTTTGGATAGCGGAGGATATGAATACATGATTTCCGGCTGGTTTCGCTCAGAGGAGGGCGGTTTGATTGACGGCGAGAGGAGGGGGGAGTCGGAGAATTTCACGTCATTTCAATGAGCTCAATGAGTTCATGCAGATGGCGAAGAGCTAAGCAGCAATTTAATGTGGGCTATCTGTCTGAAACAGCTGGGGCCGCTGCTAAATATGTTACGGTACTTTTTATTTTAGGCTAAGTTAGGTTGTGGTCTCTGTGGTCGTAGTAGCAGTGGTGGTCGTCATTTTAAACGGGAGCTGTTCAAGTGCGTTTTATATTTGGGAATTGTGTTTCTCAAACTGCGGGAAGAGTACTGCACTTCTGTTGGTTTTCTTCAGAGATAAATTAATGATTTTTAAACACCTTTGGGCCAGTTCTTGCAAGAGTTGCCTCAGGCCTGGTTTCGATGTGAAAATCTGGTTAGATCTGTTGGGACTGTGGGAAAGCTTGCGGTGGTGTTTGGTGAAAAGACTGAGAATCAAAGTTCTTGTGAACAGAAAACACAGTTGTTGCAGTGTTTGAAATGTGATGCAGCGAAGTTTAAGGTCCTATATTATGCAGAACTGACTCCTGTGATCTTATATTCATGTTATAATGCTGTTACCCCTCAAAAACAAACCTAGAATTGTGTTTTGTCTCGTAATCCTGCATTATTAGACTGTCTAATCTCTCAAAGAAGCTAAAAAACTTTGTGATGTCATGAAGGGGTAGTTTTTAAGTCAAACTAACAACTACATTTTACCTTTTGTTCAGTTAAATTCAGCTGAAATTATCCAAATGATGGAGTTCAGTTTTCCTTTTGAGAGCCTAAATATGCAGGATTTGTGTGTTAAAATGTGTGATTGTAACAAAACACAACTCAACACAAAGGTATGTTTTAATGAGGAAACAACATTATAACAGATCAGAAAATGGCGTAATAGGAGCTCTTTAAGTTACACCTTCTTGACATTTTGTATTTTGTGTTGTGCAGTAATTTACTATTTAATTTGGCAAATGTTTCAGCCTTTGCCAGATGCCGTTTCTTTATCCAGATTTAGGACTCGCCGACATTCACACTTTAACTTCTTTGTTTTTATGAGCTCAGAAGACACAAAGTTGCCTATACATATTGATTTATTTTTTCTTACTGCTATTTTCACATATATTTTATCCATATACACACTGCCGTGTCTCTGATCTGCAGTAGTTGAGTTTAGGTGTGTGTTTTAAATCCAAAGGTTGAGGAGTGCTCCCTGGGTGCATTTTCGCTGTAGTTCGGTCCCTGATGATTTCACTGTTTGATTTGTGTTTGTTCATATAAAAGTAGACATTTTCTGTTTTTATTGTCAGTTGTTCAGAACAGAGGTGACTCCAGGGGTTTGGAAGGTGAATTCATATAAGGTTACATTGTGTTTTCCTCATATACTAAGCTTATTGTTTGTATATTTCTCTGGTACACCTTGAGACATCAACACCGAGGCAGAACCACAGACTGTATATATGTACAGAACGCTGAGGCAGAGGCACTAACACAAGCAGCCAGCCAATGCAAGTTTTGATTCTGACTAGCCAAGTACACACCCTATAGAACAAGTAACGCACAAAACAATAACATTTATGAAATACCAGTGCACAAACAAATCAATTATAATCTCGATTAATCAATAATGGCAGTGAATTACAATAATGCATATTGGAAATTATACATCCCAAATTTCAAGAACTGTGTCAAAACAAGACATTTTAGTCATAGTATTTATTTAATTATATTATTTTGTTACAGTTTAAAGGTCCTATATTACGCAAAATTGACTTGTGAACTTTAAGTCATGGCAAAAAGAAAAATTCAATTTGTCAACTGGACAAACGTTTATTTGATTGAATATGTTTCCCAGCCAAGATGCTTCTGCAGTTCTGGTCAGAAGGCTGGAGGACAGTTCCTTATATCTGCCTAAAGGGAGGAACTAAAAGATACAAGGAACTGTCCTTGACCAAATAAACTTTTGTCTGCTTCACCAATTGAATTTTTCTTTTTGCCGTGGATTCTACCTGGACGACTGAGGGATTTGACACACCTTTAAGTCATGTTATAATGCTGTTACTTCCTCAAAAACACACCTGGATTATTGGGCAGTCTACATCTCCACCTTGTGATGTCATGATGCCAAGTAAGCAGTTACCTTTTACCTTTAGTTCCATCCATCCATCTTCTTCCGCTTATCCGGGGCCGGGTCGCGGGCAGCAGTCTCTAAGCAGGGACTCCCAGACTTCCTTCACCCCGGCCACTTCCTCCAGCTCCTCCAGGAGAACCCAGAGGCGTTCCCAGGCCAGCCGGGAGATGGAGTCCCTCCAGAGTGTCCTGGGTCTTCCCCGGGTCCTCCTCCCAGTGGGACATGCCTGGAACACCTCCCGAGGGAGCTGCCCAGGAGGCATCCAGACCAGATGCCCTCCCGTAACTGGCCTTCTGATTGAGCTCATCATAATGGAGACTAGCCCTGGGGACCTTTAGTTCCGTATTGGCAATTCCAGGTCTGAACTCTTCCAACTGATTCTAGTGAAGGTGTATGGAGTTTAAAAACAGAGCGGTGCATGACATCACAAGGTGGAATAGTGTTTTCTGTTGGAGAGAAGAACCAGGATTTGTGTGTTAAACATGTTAGAAATGAGGAAACAACATTATAACATAGCTCAGCAAATAGCATAATGTGGGACATTTAAGTTGTCCTTGTTTTGCAATACGAAGAATAGGATTAATTTATGTGGCAATTCACCAGTGTCTAGAGAAGTAAAAAGTTTTATGAAGAGAGACATGAAGTTCTAGAGGATTCATATAATACATCAATTTATTCTGATGTCACCGTTTCCTGCATCTCCACACAATTATCAATTATAAAGAGGCACATTACATTAAAATCTGAAATTGGACTTGTTCAGACACTTTGTTGAGCTAAATGAAGTTTCTTTGGGGAGAGAAGCGTCGCATTTGTAACGTCAACACTCCGTAATCTATCTGTGAAAATAAGATGAGTTTCAGAGGAGAGAGGTGAGTCCACAGATGAAAACGACTTTTATAAATACAATTAGCTCTCCTGCTCCAGTCGTGTGGGTTTTCTCTGAGCGCTGCTTGTCACTGGGCTAAACGGATGATTGCACTTTCTAAATATTAATAGAGTCAAAGGAAGTCGGCGGCCCAGGGAATTGTGGGAAAGATTACATAGGCTTCAGGGCAGATCTGAAACTGTCTGAGCTATTTATAACTAAAGATTCGTACTATACAGAGAGGAATTTTTAGAATATAAAAAAGGAAATGTTGTAATATTGTCGCCATATAGATTGATCAATTGTAGTTCTGAATTTCTTTTATAGATAACTTCATTCTTTGGACAGAACTGCCCTGGAGAAAACTGAAGCAAATCGCCTCCACCTCCATTAACTCGCTCACTTTATTCATAAATACGTAAGCGAGATGAAGTGCTCTGCCTAAGCACCACTCTGCACTTTTGTATGTTTTGTTTAATATTTGGGTCTAATTAAAATCTAATGAAATCAAAATACTTTAACAAGACATAAAAACACACGTTACTATACTCAAAAAATGTTCTTCTCAAAATATTTACTTTATGAATGAATACTTGCGTCACACTTTTTTTCACGTCTCAGCACGTCTCCTAAATATTCTTTTTCAGTCTTTAATATCACTTGGTGTCAATGCTGGACGAACTACTACATTTTGATATCAGAGCAAAAAAAAAAAAATCAAAATACTTTAACAAGACATAAAATCACACATTACTATACTCAAAAAATTTTCTTCTCAAAATATTTACTTATAATATACTCAAATTAAAGTTAAAGTATCATTGTATTAAAGTACCTGTGTACAGTTGAACTTAAAGAGTAAAAAGTCAAATATTTCATGCAGATTTAGAGATCTAACACTTCACATGTAGATATTTTAACAGATCTGTGCAGAATTTTACCAGTGGAAACAGTTGAATCGAGTGTTTTTTTCCTAATTGAATATGTTAAAAATAAACCCCTCGGCCTTTTCAGAAGGTCTCAAATCACAATGAAAAATTCTTTTGATTCCTCTTCAAATGTAGTGAAGTAGAAAGTACAGATACCTGCTCTCAAATGTCGTGAAGGGAAATAAAAGGTTCACTTTAAATGTGCTGAAGTAAAATACAGATACCTTAAACGTATACTTACGCACAGTACTTTACTACATGTGCCTTGTTACATTCCACCACAGCTTGATTTATTGCTGCACGTTTACCTTTAACTTATCTGAATTTAAAATATACGGTTGCTTCGTAATTGTACAGGTGCTAAAAACTCTTTAGATGCTTTCACAAACATCACAGTAAAATTGTGCATAAACCAGGAATAAATCAGGACTAAAATGCACTCACACCAGTGTTAAACCAGGACAAGTGAACGCACTCATACAGTCTATTTATAGAAAACTGCCCTGCTTCACAGGAAACATATGGACCAGGCCACTCTCAGATGAAGGTTTGTTTATAGCCGAGCTTTGTACTTTTTGATTAGATTCCAGTTTTCTGCACTGAAAATGTAAACAAATATTGATTTGTGGAGAACAGAGAAACATTTGAGGAGTGTTTTCTCTGACACTTGATTTCACACCAATGACTTCGGCTGGTGGTGCCACAAACTGATTTGACTGTGTGCAAATGCATTCTTTTGTAAAGTGGAGGCAACAGAACAGCCCCAGAAGAGGAATCCATTTCACTGCACTATACTTTGGAGGCAGATGAGCTGCAGGTGAACCAGGCAGGGCTGTTGACAAGTGACATCTGAAAGTGCATCTTAGTTTGACTAGAATAAAAAGTCCACATTGTGCTTTTTTGAATTCTTTCAGCAGCAAATGGATCAGAGTCAGAGATATTTACAGACTGTCCAGAGTCTAGAGGAGGAGTGGGCCTCTCCTTCACCACGTCCATCTCCTTACTCCTGTTTCACTTCATTTTATGTTTTTGTTTTTTTCTTTTTGAAGGAAAAGGATCTATGAGGGATTTTAATTCATTTGTCTGTTTAGTGCTTTTATTTGCAGATGAACTGATCATTTCTATTGATACTTTACTCCTAATGTCATCAACATCCCCTAGGGGCTAACTGAAGCTAACTGAAAGCATTACTCTGTCTGCAGCTCTGTTACTCAACTTAGACGTAATGTGATCTTTATTTTTCAGTCACCCTTTTATGCTGAAAATCAAACACCTAAACAGGACTGTGAATGTTCGTATTCATGGCATTCTCCTGAAAATGTGTATTTTTTTCTTGACTTTCAGGATATCTTAAAGCTTTTTGCCAATGTGCAGTGTCACCATGGTAACTGATAAACATTTTGCCAGTAGAGATACATGTACAACATCCCCAGAGTGAGGCCATGCAAAGTTTCAATAGGTGAGTGCTGTTTTTATAATAGGCAAAACAGAAAACAATCGCATGCATTTTACTGAACTGAATTTCAGAATAACACCATCGCACTTTTAGCGTGGTGAGACTTTGCCTAAAGGAAAGGAAACTTTTGTTCACCATCTGCTTATCTCCATGGAGATGCAATTACTTTGTCTGGAATGTTCTGCAGTGTGGCATTTAAACATCTACCGAGACAGAAACAGGTGATATTCCTGGGCCTTAATGGTTGTTACGAAAATCCCAGATCAGTGTAATGCCATACTGTGGAACATTCCAGCAATAACATCTCAGTGGAGAAACATTGACTCCTCTACCAGAAGAGGCTACATAATGCACCTTTAAAAGCACAGCAGAAGTCGACAGGAGGAGTCAGTCAGTGCAGAATCATTCATCCATGACACAGGGCTGGTGAAAAGTGCAATTAACAAAAACTAGAAATGATTTGAATATCTGAATATGTCACTTCTGAGTCGACTTTGTATGTATACTAAATCTACACCATTATAATATCCCTTTAAACGTCCTATATGACCCCAGATGGAATCTTGTGAGCTTTTAGTCTTGTTAGTGTCGTTACCTCCTCAAACCATGCCTGGAGTGTGTGTGTTTTGCTTCATTCACACATTGTTTGAGTAACCCTTTATTTTTTGTCTGTTTACAACTTCAAAACTCAAAATGCTCTGCTGATCTTGTGATGTCATGAGGTGGTAGGTTTCAAGTTAACAGCTACATTTTACCTTTGGTTTTTGTACAGATAAACATTCCAGTGGAGCACGACAGAGAGAACTCAGCTTAAATATGCAGGATTTGTGTTAAACATGAGCAAATGAAACAAAACACAACTCCAGGTATGATTTCGTGCAGCAACAACATTAGAATAAATCAGAAAATAGTGTAATATGTGCCTTTTAATTCCAGTATCTTCAGTGTGTCTGTCGGCGCAGCCTCTTCATTGGGGAGACTCATGTAAATTCCTGCTTTGTGAGGGCTGCATAGATTTGTCAGATTTCTTTCAGAACTCGTAAATCTCTCCAGGATCCAGCTGCTGCGAAGTTTGAGCTGAAATTCCGAGATGGATTTTCTCAACTTGAAATAGAAAAACACATCTGTTCTGAGCTCCTAAAAAAAACATGTCCTGCCAATTTATTTGCAAAGATTGTAAACAATGAAGCGGCGTGTGTTTGATAGGAGCAGTAATGTGCTATATATAAACATGTCTGATTAGACTTTCAAAGCTAATTAGCATTCTGGAAACTTAGTCAAATGGAGTCCGGCGCATTCTCAATTACTTAGATAAACTTTTATTTAAAGACGCACAATGTAACTCAGGGGTCTCCAACTTGTAGCTTGGGAGCCACCAGTAGATCTCCACCTCCTTCCAACTAACTCGACAAAGAATTTCTGATAATTCACTAAAATTTGATGAATAGAATAATTATTAAAATTGTAAATGTATAATTTTCATTCCTAACTTTACTTTCTGCACTAATAAATGAATAATGGGATATGTTTTATGGGCCTTTAACTGTTCCTATCTAAGTCAGTGCCTCAAATAAGCAGCTCTCTGCCATTTTAGTTTTGTAGCTTACCGGAGGAAAAAAGGTTGGAGACCCCTGATGTAACTTATGTAGTTAGGAGGTCTGCTTGTCTCCATGGAGATGTTCTAAGAACGCCTGGAACATTCCACACTATAGCTCTGAACTTATCTACCTTATTATTCAATGTCAAGGTGGGTTTACCGCACAAAAAATCATTCTTGCTGTGAGTGAGCTCCTACGCACACAGAGATTTTTTGTGTGACTTGTTAGGATGGCACCTCCTTGTGCCCTGGGAGATAAATAAGATTAAATGCCATACTGCGAAACATTCCAAGTGACATTTTAACATCCCCATGGGGACGAGCAGGTGATAGACCATCAGTGGTGAATGAAGTATTTTTTTTTACATAAGTAAAAGTATCACATGAAAAAGTAA
>KN512329.1:16837-37401 GCA_000787155.1 Scartelaos histophorus | reverse complement strand
ACATACATACATACACACACACACATGTTTTAGCCTAATAGGTCTGTCTGTCATGTGATGTCTAAATATAGTGCATGTATGTCAGACAGTGAGAAATGTGTCATAGCAACGGCCTCATACTCAGACATGTTCACTGACGAGCACATAAACACAATTAGTCATTTAGACTGCTGCTCTCCCAACCTCTTTTATTTTTTCATTTGTAAATGATCACTGACAAATCTCAAACATTCACCTCAGAACACTGCATAACCAAAGGGATGTTTGTTGATACGTGTGCTCAATGTACACTGCCTGACATCTAAAATATATAAATAATTGGCCTTTTAGGTTCAATATCTTGGTCAGTTAAGGTGACTTTACGCTGCTACTTTCTCGTAATAGCTGCAATATTTCAAGATGTATGCCAAAGTAATGTGCATTATGAACAAGCATAAATGTCTTGGTCATCAAAATGCTAATTATAGTTACATTAGTCATTTAGCAGCATCTAACTGCCAAGGGGAGCAGATTAGCCAGGTCTGTTGCTAATTTATATTCATATTAGATAAACATGATGCTTATAAGGATTTGTAGTGTACTGAGATCACAGTAGCTTGTGTCCCATTTAAAGCGGTAAACCTGTGATGCTCACATGCTGCTGCAGCGACTGTCACAGAGACAGGAGTCCCACTCAAACACCTCATTGTTACATCTACTGACGTCATTTACTGATACAGCGAGTCTGAGTAATGCACCCTGCTCAGTGAATGATTTCACTTTCTGCAAGAAGACAGTCCAAACGCTGGAGTCGAAACCAGCACAGAGTTGCTCTCTACACAGGATTAAAGTGACTGTTCTCCTGCGGGATATTCAGAAAGAGGCAAAAAGACATTCATTCACCAAGAACATAAGGGATAATAAAGTGCTCTCTATCCATACTCTATAAAGTGCTCTCTATCCATACTCTATAAAGTGCTCTCTATCCATACTCTATAAAGTGCTCTCTATCCATACTCTATCACAAAGCAATCCAAAAATGTTGTACCAAATGTTTAAATACTGTAATATCAGTAATCATCAATAATTCAGTGACTAGAAAAATTATACACTTTCAAGCAGTACTATTTGTACTAATTTCTAACAAAGTAGGGCTGTCAAAAATTTCAGATAGTAAAAAGATCGATAGTGTTGAATGTTTGATTTGTATAGATGCTGAGAAGACACAAAATGGACAAGAATTTACCTTTATAGAACAGTTTTAGAATGAATTTGATCTTTATATGAACCACATGTGTATATTAAAGAAGGTATGAAAGAATGAATATCACTAGAGGGTTTTTAATATCATTGTGGTACTGAAAATTATACAAAGCACGTACACCAAAAGTAAGACATGTGTAATTGTCATCTTATCATTTACCAGTGATGATCTAAATGTGCGAGTAGACGTCACATTGCATGACATAGATACTGATGCTGTATGTGGAGTGGTGGGCAGAGGCAGGGGGAGGATGACTACACCGACTGTGCTCTCAAACTCACAGCTGTGGGAGAAGAGGGAGTGCTGGTCCTGTCATACAAACACACACTATCATTACAGAGTAGCACAAAGCCGCACGACGCTGTTAACAAATCCAGAGCGGCTAACTAACACTTAACACGTAAATGAAGTGGTGCCACCTGCAGACCACAGTCTCTCCAGCTCAAAACCATCACTCTGGTGCTGATTCGGACATGTGCTTATTACAGTTCAAAGGGTTCATTTTCACATATTAAGGTTTATTTTAAGGCGCTGGTTTAAGTGGTTTTTTTGTTTTTTACATTTCGTTATGTCAGTTTTACAGAAAATCATCTACTTTCTATATTAACTTTAAGCAACATTCAAAAGCAATTATATTATGTGGATGTTATAATGTTTCAGAAACTCACACTCACTAAAAACCTTTAAAAAAAACTGCTCAAAACACACCTGTTCCACACAGCCTACAGCCTCCACACGACTGCTCCTTTATTGTGAAGTGTTTTCGTGTTACCGTGAAAAGCGTTATACAAAACTGTGCAGTAGTATCCTCCATAGTTTAAAATAGATTTAAAAACATTCAGCTGCACCATGAGTATATAAGTAAAAACAAATTATTAATATCCACCAAATGGTTTAATTGAAATTTTAATTAAATATTTTTTTGAAGTCACATTGTCATGGCTCCAATGCTACAAAACGTGGCTTTCCAACTTTTCCCCATAGCTGCACGTCACTGAACAGTGCTGCGTCCTGTTGTGCAGACGTATGGTTGTGCATCATGCCTCAGTCACATCAGTAAGCTAAAGAAGACCTCCTGCAGGGAACCATGGGAATATGCCATCTACACTTCAGAATGCTCTTATGTGGGGGTCCTGAAGAGAGCCATTATATTTGCCCCTCAATATTTAACCTTCTTTTTGACATTGTCAGAGTCAAAGGAGAAAAATAATGTCTGTTGTTCAATGGCATAAGCTGCTTTAAAGCCACACTAGGTTCCTGCACATACAATCCAGCGTGGCATTAAGGTTTTGCACTTAGTAATTATATTTAATTTATAATTGGGACAAAATAATCATTTACTCAATTTATGAAGCTTAGGCTGAAAGAGATACACATTATTTAAAATGACAAAACTTACCAGAACAGGAAGGGAGTAATAAATATAATCTTAAGAACAAAAAAGTAAGGGTATTAGATATCTTATCTCAAATTTATTTTTTTTATTTTTTGGGGGATTTGGACAAATCCTTCAGTACAGTCCATTAAAATCTTGTGAAGTACCAGATTGGAAGGTTTGGTGTGTGTAGCTGCTACATTAAGAGGTAATCCTCATGTCCCAGTGGGAGAAAAATGCATTTAGAGGAACCATTATTTGAAGTTGGACTGCAATGTGTATTCTTGCTGTAATTGTAACAAGTAAAATTTGATATTGAGTCATTCTTACGAGTAAATATAATGTGGAGATAAAATGTCAAAGCCTGCATCATGTACAGTAATAGAAGTATCTTTTACACATTGGTCATTGTAGAAGGTTTTCTGGGGTTCATGAAGCCAGTGACATCAGCGACAAAAAGCCATATGGGTATTTTCTTATTAAGCTGTTCAGATTGGATTAAAGGTTTCTGGTGGAAACCCTAACCCTAGAAGCAAAGATTAGCAGTGCTTATTACCTCATTTGACCCGTCTGCTAACACCTGGTGGATAGAGACACATTTTCCACATCTGTGAAACTTCTCCCGTACCAATGCAGTGTGTGCTCATGCACCTCCTGCAAGAAGTGCCAGACACGGAGCACAAGCAGATAGAATAAGGAAGCAAAGACAGGCTGTGGCCTGAGATTTGAAGATTTTCTGCATTTTTGCTACAGGGGTTGAGTCATGCCCACATAAGTGATGCAAAAAATCCAACCCTTTCCTCTCCCTTGAGAATTGAAATGCATCAGGGGATGACTTTTAAAAAATACATACACAAAATAAGAGATAAATAATTGTAAATGTATGCAAATGGTAAATAACTCCTGATATATTTTTATCTTCTTTTTTATGAATATAATCTGTATTATTAGGCTAAATACATAACTTAATAGTAACAGCAAATACCAGAAGTGTGAAGAATGTGATTGCCAGGCCCAGCTCTTGTCTCCTTGTTAGAGTGATCTAGAGTTCCCACAACTTCCTGAATTTACAGCACTCGGGTGCCTTACTGTGCTGTTCATTAGAGACATAATTACATCTGTGCAAGATTCACTCACCACTCGTCTACTCACCTTAGCTGTCTCCACATAACCACTGCACTTTACTAGACTCCTCTCCACTTCCCAAAGACCAGTTCCCTGTTTGGAAATGGCCAATTTACAAACTCAAGGAATGATGTGAATTTTTAAAATTAAAGGGGAATATTATCCAGGTAATGTAATCCCTAAGACTTCCAGGTGCCACAGTGGGGCGCCAGTCACAAAAACTGTTGTTGTGTCCTTAGGCAAGACACCCACATTGCCTAGTATGAAAGTGGTGTGTGCATGGGTGTTGGTGGTGGTCGGAGGGACCGATGGCGCCCCCAGTTGGCAGCCGCTCTTCCAGCCTTGCTTCCGTCAGTCTGCCCCAGAGCAGCTGTGACAATAGTAGCTTACACCACCGTGTATGGACTGAATATATAAATAAAATACTTACTTATGAGAATGAATTATCTATAAAAATGAGTGACTAAAAGAGTTCAAGGATACGTTCATCTCAAGGTACAACCAATTGTTTTTTTCATTATTATGACTAATGCATCAGTCTATTTGTGTGGGGTTTGGGGTAGAGAAGAGGAACAGGTGACGCACAGTTCTTATTTTGCCGTGTCAGATAAGCTTGCTTCCTTCCTCTTTTCCTCCTCATTGACACACAAACTGGCCTGTAGCCTGCAGTTAGTGTGAACTGGAGCACAGACAATAATGGTAATGATGGAGAATCATGTGCTGCTCTGGTGCAGAGGACCAGCTGACTGGATGACTGCTCCTGGAGCCCACAGGCTGCCTTTTCCTCACACAGAGACACTGTGAGAGCGTTCAGGCAATATTCAACACTCACTGACTTATCTCTTATCCCTGACACGCTCTTTGATTCTATCTTTATATTCACATATATTCTGCTGCAAGTATGTGTTTAAATAACCGTTATGTAAGTCTAACCATTTGATGTTTCAATTTCATTATCTTCAATTTAAAAAAGAGAAATTATCCCAAGTTCTCACATAATACACTATGTAGATGCACATACACGACATTATACCCTATGTTTATTTATATGGGTCTTTTCCACCACTGGGCACTCGAGGCACTTTATATCAAGAATCCACTCACTCATTCATCTAAATACACAGCACAGAAAGGCTAAATTCCTAAATTGTTCACAAAATGTTAATTAAGCAAAAGCTGTATATGATCCAGCCTCTTGTCTACCATTTAAACATCTTCTCATTAAACACAGAAACATTCCAAGTCAGTTCTAGCATTTTGCAGCTGATACAAAGCACATACCCAAAGTACTAATGCTCATGTTCAGATAATACATACTATTAATACATAAAGTTGTTCACTTTACAGCATCTCTGTGCCATTTCACTGCTGCGGGCGTGACTACAACTGCAATCCAAAACATCTAAATGAAAATATCTTATTGAAAAAATACAGATTTGATGATTAGTAGCAGAGCTTGATTAAAGTTAGAATGTGAGATCACACCACGGCTAATAGAACACAGTGTGTCGCCTACAAAGACTTTAGTCTCCACAGCAAACCTCCAGAGTCTTCTGGAAACAGAGCATGTGATTAGAATTACTGACACACTTTCAGAAAGTGCTAATCTCCACTTACAGTAGAAATTACACTGCAGAAGGCTTCTATTATCCACACTCCATTTCATTTGTATATCTCGCATTATTATCTGTTACTGAAAACAACTCAACAAAGATTAAGTAAAGAATGCATTCACTTTGTTGTTCATTTAAATGTGCTCCATACACATCTCGTATGATGACACAATTCTATGTATGCTTTGAATACA
The DNA here is from genome assembly GCA_000787155.1 of Scartelaos histophorus. NCBI lineage: Eukaryota > Metazoa > Chordata > Actinopteri > Gobiiformes > Gobiidae > Scartelaos > Scartelaos histophorus. The sequence goes on along the minus strand of KN512329.1, from coordinate 31,851 downwards.
AGATAAAACTAAAACATCCTAAAAGTTATGTGAACAATGTTAACATTAGTTAACAGACTAAACTAAATAACTAAGTAAATTATATATGACACTTTGTTGTAGATCATTCTTAAAGTAGTAAGTTGTTGAATGTGTGTAAAATCCCTCAGTCTTCCAGGTAGAAGCCCTGGAAAAAGGATTCTTCAGTTCTGACAGTGCGACCAGAACTGAAGAAGCAGCTTGGATGAGCTGCAAAATGTGTTCGACCAAATAAACTTTTGTCCAGTGGACAAACTGAATTTGACCTTTTTCCATAAGTTGTTGAATGTTTTAAAGCTCAGGGGCAGGGCACAACAGCACTCACACCTCGATCGTCATTTCATCAGTTTTTACTATGGCAGGTGTGTGTTACCTGTGGCAGGGCCGAGCTGAGCTGGCGCTGCAGGGAGTCCCTGTCGTACATGACGTCCTGCAGGTGCTGCTGAGCGAGGCCCAGACTCTCCTGTGTCTCTCTCAGAGTGTCCAGCAGCCGGTCCCTCTCATCCAGCATGTTGACCATCAGCTGTTCAAAGTGAGAGTCCGGGTCAGACGCACTGCTCTGAGAGCCGCGCTGGCTCAGGGCAGTGTCCTCACTGATGGTGGGCATCACCTCACACATCATCTTGGCTCTGAAAGGCAAGAAACAAAGCAAATCAAAGGTATGTGTTTAGAAAGGAGGGTCTAATGACAATTTATACATATCAGACTAAACATGGGAACAACCCTTCAGATATAAAATGTTCATTATAAGCATTTGTATCATTGTTGTTGTCCTTATTCTAAAACTGAAGCAGCGATGCAAGATGAATCCTTGGCCAAATTCTTCTAACTGCCCCCCTGACACCACATACAGAACTGCTTTTTCTTTAGTATCATGATGTTATCACTTTCAGCTTTTGCGAACAGTCAACAACTGTACAATATGTCACTGTAAAGCAAATATAGTGTAGTAGAGTATAAAAAAGAGCATGTGATCAGTCTAAATATAATAAGCTTACTCATGTGCTGTGGCAACAGCATCATTATTGTTTGTATTACGGTGAACGCTGGCGACGGAGCTAATGACCGCCGCGGCTGCTGCATTACCCAGCATTTCAAAGCTGCAGAGACGTCTTGAAGGCTGACCATTTTGCCCTAGATTTCACGCTTGTGCTGGTTAATGGGCCGGCCCAGATCCCGTTGCATAATATACCGTATTTATACTATACATAGAGGTTATGTGGAGACATACTACCTAGTCTCCTGAGTAGAGTAGTGAGAGTCTAGGAGTGAGAGTCCATATCACTGTCATTGAGTTTGAGACTTGGAAAAATATGCAATAACTGATGACAAAAATTAGTATTGAGGATGTGTATGTATAATTATATAAATCATCATTAATCCTTGACATTAAGAAGCATTGTCGAGGTACAAAAATACTACTTAAATAAAAGCCTAAGTGATAATAATTGAAATTCTATGTCACCATAATACCCATGGATTAAAATCAGCCCCTTGCAAAGAGGTGAGTGCCAGGCCAGTTTTTGCTCATGCATATTGGAATATCTGACCCTGGACATAGACATTCCCCATAGGCAGACTCTGTGGTATAATGGCAGGTCTGTGAGTCACAGCGTGTACTGGCGGTGCTCTGGGGTCTCCCATATCGTGCTCAGGCATTTGGCCAGACTCCCCCCATTGAGCATTCAGCCTCCATCCGCTGCCATTTAGACCTGAGAGACCGGGCCGGCAGCCTGCAGCCTGGATCAACACATGCTTATGTCACAAGACTGTGTTAGCCCGGAGAAAAGGCTTATCCACAGAATCGAGGATCAGAGAAGCATTCTAACAAGGAACTGGCCATTTGACCCCACTAGATCAATACTTGTAAGAATGTGTACAAAGGAAAGCTTGCTGGATAAAAACTATATTTCTATACGATGCCTTTTTTCAGTTTGAGGGTTTGAAATGATGTTAGAGTTATTTATTTTAGATCACTTTACACAGGAGACCAAAATGCACCATGCAATTACAATGGTGTACTATGCCAAAGACCAAGAGATCAAGCAAAAAAAGCAAAATAATGCTTTTATGTAATAACACAGCGATAAAGGGAACTCTGAACCCCACAAAACACATTCTATTTCAGACCAAAAATTAATCTGTGCACAATAATAATCATCATTTTCTGCCAAAACAAAAGCAGTATCTGTCTAAATAAGAATATTATTTATGCAGGACTAACACCAGTGCAGGAGATGCTCAGTTAAACACAGGACCACAGATGCAGACAAGCAGGGATCATTGGGCTTTTCTCCCCACGCCATATGCCAATCAATAAATTATTCAGCTAAAGAAGTGAAAGTTTTCCTAATCAGTACAGAAAATCCTGACTTTTTCTACCTCATGAGCTTATTCACAGACACTTGTAGTCTAGCTGCATCCAAAGAATACCAATTATAAATACTTGTACATTTCAGAAATTCAATACTTTAACCAACCTTTTTAGCCTGCAATTTGATCATTAAGAAACCAAACCCAAAAGTTACTGTTTTTCAATAAATGAGAATAAATATGACAGGAAAAATAATTGTCACGCTAATCTCATGATGAAGAGTATATCTGTCAGTTACTTTAAGTGCCTGCTGATTAGGGCTGCACAATATTGGCAATTATAGCAAAATAATCTCAATTACAATAAACACAGAGGCAAAACCAAGACTAATTCAAGGCCAATTCAGATAAATACAGAAAATTATGAATGAATCTTTTAAAGTTTTAAGTTTAGACCAGTAACTTTCTTTCTAATGTTCATACAATTATAATACAATATATCTCATGTCATTAGCAGAAACAGATAAGAACCAGCCAACCAAACAAAACCTCAGCACACACTTGAGCAGTTTGTGGCATGCGTAAGGAGCAAATTCAGCACTATTCTCCACCTGGAAACATCAAAAACCTGCAGCGCCCGAAAAGTGTGGAGTAGGCAGAGCACAGAGTACAACACTGTGCCTTTGGAGGTAAGCTGTGCTTGTTGAGTGGCCTTTAAAGACACACAACACATTTAATGTCACGTTTTCTTATGAGATTTGTAACTTTATTGGGTTTGTCAAATGTGTTATGAGGTCCTATATGATGCTATTTTCAGATCTGTGCTATAATGTTGCATCCTCAGATATGGAGTACTCGGAGTTGTGTTTTGTTTCATTCACACGTGTTTAACACACAGACTTAGACTGAGAACAGTCCTCTCAAACGAAAAACACTGATGCCACATGTTAATAGAGGAAGTGATTCCCTGTGTTTTTAAAATCCAAACACATTCACTAGATTAATTTCAAATCATTTCAGCTGGAATTGCCAATCTCAACTAAAGGTAAAAGGTGATTGTTAATGTGAAAGCTAGCGCTGTACAAGGTGGATGACAAGGTGGAACAGAGCATTTTGAGTTTGGAGATGTAGACAGACTAATAACATAGGGTTACACAAACATGTGTGAATGAAACAAAACACAACTCCAGGCATCTTTTTGAGGAGATAACAAAATTATAACATGACTTAAAGCTCACAAGAGTCAATTTTGCGTAGTATAAGACCTTTAAATGAAATATTCATTATGAATCTACTGTTTTATAACAATGGTCTATCATTATTACTGTCCATAGAAAACCATACTACGCTTTAACATAGGTTGGCAGAACAACATGTGTAAGGTTGTTAATCGTTGTAATACTTGTAATACAAGAGAGAACAGAGTAATGGCCCTGGTAGCTGACTATACAGCCTTTTAAATAATGTCCAGGTTTGATGTCTTGACATGTAGCTGAGCGCATCTACAGACCACACTTAAATCATAATGGAAACAACAGCTCTTTGCACACGAGGATCTACATCAAACTGACAGGTGGTAAAGAGTGACACAGCGTTTTTTGTGAATGGAGCAGACCAGATGGAATAATGTACTGCTACTACTCACAAATCTCATTCATATGCGCTCCTGTCCCGCAAACTTCTTATAACCAATGTGTGGCTTGTGCTAAGCAAAAAATAATAGGGTGGAAGGAATCCCATTATGCCAATGAATTGTAGTTCTGGTGTCCTAACAGATCCCAGGTCCCCAGCTGTCTATCTTTATGTCACTACTCCTCACTACTCCAGGCTTCTGCTCTGTGACAAGTCCTTTCATATTGAATATAGTAACTGAATAAATAGTATAGTTCAGTTAGTGTTAAATGTGCACTGTGTAACTTTTCAAGGGAAGTCCGCCACCTGCTGTTATTGTTAATGCTTTGTCTGGGATTGTCCACAGTGTGGCATTAAATGTGAAATCACAGGTGTTTTATTGCTAAAAAAATACTATTAAAAAGCATGCAGTCAAACAGACAGTGATTATGTCTCTCCACAGATCTGACCAGTGACTTGGTCTATTGGCATAATGGTATTATCTGCTAGTCTAGAAGGAGATAGATAATGTCAGAACATTCCAAGCAAAGCAGTCGTCCCTCCACCACACCGTAGTGGGTTTGCTCTTTTCATTGATACTGTAACAAGGAGAAACCAAGAATTCCTCATGGACTGAATGGAAGGTCTAGAGTATGATTTTCTCAAGCCAGTGTCCATTAGTGCTCCAGAAAGGCTGTGCATCAAGTCCCTGTTCATAATGTGTGTGTGTGTGTGTGTGTGTGTGTGTGCATTTATGTGGTGCTGCTGTGAGCATCTGTGGCAGCAGAGGAAGGAGGGGCCAGGCATGATGTGAGCCAGTGTGTGGTCATCAGTTGTGAGTTCATCTGAAAATAAGTCTGTGAATGTGCACATGAAAGAACCGCTTTAACGTCAACCACAGTCCCCCACAGCAAGGTCATAGGAGCCGTCAATCGATAGGGATTGAATAAGAACATTGATTGAGATCAACAAAAAGGAATAAACCATAACAACCTCCAGCAATCCAAATGTTCAGTTGTTTAGCAATACAGTAATATATGAAAACACATACTATATTAACACTATTATTCTTATGGCCAAGGTGTAAAATGCCTTTGTCTAAACTGTTATACTGAACTACACTGCTGCTACAGGTAGCTCTTCCACACTACCCCTGCATCATTGGGCTACCATCTCTGCAGAAAATATTTTCTTACTGTCAATTTTAATTTATCTTCATAATAAAATCATTGCTTCCCCAAGAGCCATTAACCTCCCTTGCAAGCCAACGTCTCAATTAGCCTTTCATTTTGTCCATCTTATATCCCCGTAATTCAGCTTTTACAATAGCAGATGGATGACACTGACTGGGCAACTGTCACACCGTCTCCCCCGGTGCATCTGCATAACTGCCTGTAATAATATTGTTTATAAAAGGGGCAACTGGTTTCCTCTATGACAACTGCTCATTTTCACGCTATTAGCCTCACATACACCCTCAGCGGAAGGCAGAGGTGGTCTCACTGCTGCGGCTGTGTCTTGAACGCACACCCGTCTCCAGCGCGTTCTTCTGAAATGATAATTGAGGAGAATCCTTGGCTATTGTCTCAAGTGCATTACATCATGCCATGCCTCTCTGGTCCGTCTGCATCCCACCCCCTTTGATTTCACTATGACAGCCGGTGCATTTTTTCTTTTTTTTTCGGTATCATTTTGTGTGCACAATACTACAATGTCAACCGAATGAAGCCGTTTTTACGCGCGCCCCGCTTCAATTACCAAAACCCCGCCAAGCTCCACCAAGCGTCTGGTTCAAGGGTTGAGGATGCGAAGGGGGCACGGGGTAGAAATTCACCTTGAGCCTAAAGGCATAAGGGCAATGTAGGTCATTTCGATACCGGAGGCAACAGTGTGCATACTCACTTGCTATTCCTTCAGTCGCGGCTCTGGCAGCGGATCAATGACAACTGCAGTGTCTGTACGAGCTATACCATCAAGCGGACAATCCTAGGAGGTCTCAGTGCAAAGGAGCAGCGACGCCGAGAATCCGATCCGAGAGCAGCGGCCAATCCAAACCGCTGGCATGGTCAAAAAGACAGGAAAAAAAAAACAAAAAAACAATGTGCGCTAAATTAGCCGCGTCGAGTCAATGACATTGGATTTCCGGGGCTTCACGCACACGCACGCACACACACCGGGTAAAATATTATCGCATGTTCCAAATTGTGCTGTGATAAGCGGAGCTGGTAAAGACCATTGTGCGAGATGACGGAGGGGAGGCGTGTGGACTCTTAAAGTTGCAGCTGTGCAATTCTTTCCTCTTGCTGGAGAACACGGGAAATATAGAAAATATATTTGTATAACGCCTTATAAGACTCACACAAGACCCTAATAACATGCATATTATCATTAACATTCAGTGGTGCATATGTGATTGCAAATATATGTTTTTGCGTTAAATATACATACAGAGCGCATACAAGCAACACACGACATCCAACATGCAAACTCCCTGTGAATTCGAGTATTCACCTTTGGTTTGGAAAATGGGAAGGTCACGATTTTTCATTCACTAGTACAAACCATGGCCACGCTACAGTAGCCCGTGTGCAGCGAGCACGTATAGATATGCGCAAAATTCCACTACCCACGTAGAAAATATGGATGGTCATTTTTGCGTGATTACTTGGCTGAAACTGGCAACACAAATCTGCATTTACCTCAAAATGTCAACTGGTGACTGTGATGTAGGCTACAATAAAATCATGTTATGTCATTGGAGGGGGAAAAAATATATACATTTTAAAAAGAAAAAAAAATAAATTAATTAAACAATAGTCTGGTAGAAACAAATAATAATACATACTAACACATATTAACGTTTTATATAATTTCTTTATGTACAGAAAATCTAACAAATCCTTTTACCTTTTACCACGTATGTCATTGTGCTTTGTGTCCTAGAGTAGAGTGCACATATGTCTCTGTCCATGGTGCTGAAACTGTTAAAAACGTCTCTTGTACATTTCCTATAGACCAAATGGTAAAGCAGTGATTTCATGCAGTGACTTTTCATGATATAGCTTGTTATATAGCTTCACTCGGGACTTTACAAATCCTAATGTTGGGAAGAACATCTATCTTGGAATGTATCTGGCCAGCGCCTGTCACCAGCTCACATATTTAATTAGCCTGCATTACATTTTACTTCAATGGTCTTTGCGGTTTTCTGTGTTTCAGCGACACTTTGCCCCACCTGGGAATCCTCTCAGGTGTTCCTCTCTCTAGCAGCCCCACTTAAGGTCTCTTTTCCTCTAGTCTGATAAATGACTGAGTCTAAAAGCAGCACTCCTTTTGAATGTCTGAAAAAGTGAAAATATTAAATAGACGCTAAAAATATAACATTTATATTATTTCTACAGCATAAACTCCTCCAGAACATGCAACTTAAGCATGTTTCTTAGATCTGATGAATGAAAACTTTGACACTTTTCTTCCACTAAACAACCCTGTGCACTGAACAGTATTATAATCATGTTCATGCTTCTTAGTTAATCAGATTCATTATTCTAAATTTACTGAGGCATATTTGTACTAAGCTTGTGTAACTGCTCTGTCTGGAGTGCTTAAGTCTTGTGCTAAAATAGATAGTGGTTAAAGGTAATGATCAAAGTGTCAGACATAGCAAGGATGCTATTTAAAGACATCTATAAAAAGATCAGTTGTCTGTGATGCTTACGCTGCTCAGTTTGTCCTCCTCATCGTAGTTTTACGCTCTAAACGTGTTAAAGTTACAAAGCCAGCCCATATTTTTGTTGTCATGTCTATTGGTCTGTGAGATTTTAATTATGGCTGGACTTTATCTCTGATTAGATGGTAATATAAACAGCCATATGTATTAGGAGACAGCTTGATAGGGCTGTGATCAGCAGTAGAGAGCTAGACATGTGGGCGCTTTGGCTGGCACAGTGCCCTGATTCGCCAGGTCGCTTGTACCAGATCAAAGGCACTGTGCATTATCAAGCCTGACATTTCCTACATCTGTTATCATGTCTTTTTCAAGCCCTCCTTGTCCCAAAGCCCGTCACCGCTGCCTTTCTTAGCATATGCCAGATCCATTGTGGTTTTCTTTCAAATGCTGGTTCCTTTCCCCAAGTTATTCACAAAGCACATAGCCATATATCAGGAGGCGTGCATAGATCCTGGGCTGCCTGAAGCTTGTTATCTTTACGACTGTCTAGAACCTCTGTTTTAAGGCCTCATGTGGATGCCAGCCTCTTGGTGCCTGATGAACTGTGATAACACAATGAGGCCTGTCTGAGAGTTGGCTGTGAAAGCGAAACATTAAAAATATTAAAATGGGCTAAATTTGATTTGTAGAAGTGGACACTTGTGAAGGCTTTCCTCCAGCTCTATATCTGCTAGTCAAGTCAAGTGTTTAGGGGTAAATGAGTTTCTGATACTGTAAAAAACAAACAAACAAAAAAAAGCACATGTGTAGAACGAGTATGCAAATAAGGTTCTGCTTTACTGATAAAAAAAAAGTGTCTCAAGCACATGAAATTAAATGCTTTACCTGTGCTTGTTGCAAATCATCCTGTAAGATGCCCAGATTAAAAAACATGTGAAAGAACCTCAGGCACAAGTTTGTGATCACAGTGCAGTACGACTCACCGCAGTTGGTGACTTACTTTACATGCTCACCGCTGAAGTGAATGGTTCTGAAGCATAATGAGTTAAAGGAGAACTTGCTGTGTCTCTTTCATATGTCAAGGAGAGAGCTCCTGTATCCAGCCCTGATTGGCCAAGAAAGGTCCCAGTTGCCAAGCAACCATCCAGCGGTGTGTGGGCCTATCTGACAGACAGCTGCTAATGAAGCCGATAGGTGCTGCTTCCTCATGCCTCACATGCTCTCAGTGATCCTGGTCAAACAAGTGCACAGCCCAAATGCAAACACTATCATCCAGAGGTGAGAGCTCCACCTGAACCCATCCACTTCCTGCACACTGCCCCATCCTGTCATCTCCGGACCGTCAGTAATCTACATAAGGCCTGCATCTTCATATGTGTGTCGTAGGTTTCAGAAATAGAGGATGCAAAGGCGTAAAGACACAGATGGTGTCCTCACAAAGATGAGTCATACTCAGGTCACACTCTGCACAGTCAGAGTGCACACTGCTGCTGCTTGGACACACAACAAACTCACTAAGCCTATGGAATATATACAAGTTTTATTACATTGTATAGTCAGTATATTTCTTTGTGGACATTTTCAGCATGGCAGCCAGAGTTTCCTTTCTCTGTTACGTCAGGTCTTTTTATCATCTCATATACTTTACTTTTTGGGTAGCACTGTGGAAAGGTCCTGAGTTCTACTCTCCAGCAGTGTGGGGCATTTCTGTGTGCAATTTGCATCTTTCCTAACTCCTAAATACAATAAAATCTTTCATAGATGATACATTGCATGTAGTTGCATGACCCTAACAGGACCACAGTTCATCCCACTGATATAGGCTTTCCCTGAAGGTCTGTGGACTTTCTGACAGCTCCTGACTGATGCTCTTCCATAAAGGTTTTATGAGGGCAGTCGGAGAGCCTTGTATTGTGACCTGCAGGGATGTCAATGCAACAGGGCTGTGATGAACCACCTGTCAGACCCCATGGGTGACTACAACACAGCAATGCACAAATATACATAAGGCAAAACAGGGCCGTAACAAATAGTAAGTCCTTAAGATGGATAAATTGAGAAAATCTGGACATCCACCCACTGTAGAATAAACACAAATATGCACACTTAGTTATGAAGTATTTTGAAGTGTGTAATGAAGTATATTATGACATATATGAAGTAGTATTTTGCAGTGGTGACCCCAAATTAAACAAATGCAACAAATAGTTATTTTTCTATTAGTGTTTTATTTATTTGTTTGTGTGTCATTTACTTAAACTAAACATGTTCAAGTTTAAGTATATAGTATATTTTGATTTTAAAGATGCTGAGTTTTACTTGGGCCTAAAGAAAACTCCATAGACAGTGCATATAAATAATTCAAAGAGAGGCAGGAGCAGGATACACAGAGCATCCCAAGAGAGCAGAAACCAGCAAATGGCATCAGACTGGTTATTTAGACTGGTGCAGATTCTATTTCCCCTTTGAGATGCACTCACAGCAAAAATAGAATCTCTCAGGTTTATCAATGGACTCATGGCTATGTGGTATAATTAAATATTTAGAGAAAACATTGTAGGTTTTTCCCATTGTATGAAAAGCATTTTAAGGGGGCTGGATGTTGTGAAAAAAGTCATAATCACAAATACATTTTTCTACAGAGCACATTATACCTTGTAAACTTTAACACAGAACCACACAGCCCCTCTGAAAAATCACCCAGCCTTTTGTTAAAGTGGAACACATAGGTCCACAAGGTTCTCCTGTTTATGCATATATCATTCATACCACCATTATCCAGAGATATTCGTGCTTATATGTTGCCAGAATACACTCTTCTTCAATACAATATGAAGATGTGAGTCTGGTCCCAGCTGAGTCTCCATGTTTTCAGATGGGTTTGATTGACAGGTGGATTAGTTAATCAGGGAAATGCACGGTCCATCTGTGTCTGAAAAAAATAAAAGGCTCAAAAACACAGCGGATACCAGTAAAATCAATGAACAAAGCACAAGAATAATCATCTAGGGTGGGATTTTTAAATTATTATGATTTAAAATGAATTTTAATATTTAACAAAACAAAGAATAGAAAAAAAACAAAAACCAAACCCTCCTACCCCTCTGTCCACACACACAACACAAACTTCAGCTGTTACTGATCCAGTTTAGTTAAAATATTCAAGAAAGGTCCATATCAAACCAAAGTCCCACTGTCTTTCCCTCGCAGAGACCAGGATCTTTTCTGAGATACAGTATGATAAGATGGTGGGATAAATTATTGTAAATCATAAGTGACCAATGAGCTGCTTCCTTTCACATGTGCCACTGTAAAAAGACAAATCTGATGATGATGATGAGCGTGATCATGCTCGACTCGGCTTGAGATGCAATAGAAGGCCTGGGGAACAGACTGATAGAAAACAATATAAAAAATAGAGAAATATCTTCTGGATTTGCCAGGCAATTGTTGTATGACCATAAAGTTCATCAAAATTGGTTCAGAAATAACACAGGCTTTTATGTTTTTCTTCTGTTATTATATATTTTAATTTATCAAATGCAATTAATTTAGTAAATGCTTATTTGTTAGCTGCCAACATTGCCAAAGTTGCCGGTAGTTTTCCTTTAGAATGTGATTTTTCCTATCTCTGCAGTTTGTGCCAGAATGTGACAGAGACACAGAGCTGGGATCCCTGTCTGGGACTCTGAGCATCAGTCATCTGCCAGCGCCGGCCCCACTGTCCCAAAGACGTCTGCCGTGTGATAGATCCACATGACACAGGCACAGGAACAAAAGATAAGGGACCCGATGAACATTTTTGGTTTGGGAAATTTGGAAACAAATAAATATTAAACATATAGTTTTTACTTTGCATGAAAATAAATATTATTTACTGTGAAAAATACAATGCATACAAGAGAGATACTACAAGAACAGCTTTGAAGGCAATATAATTTTTCTCATGTTTTGTTTTTTTCCCCATTTTTTATTGTTCTCGTAAGCTTTGTATTGCAAACCAAAGGCCTGGTCATTTCTTCTGTTCAAAATGTTAAATAAATATTAAATTATTTCACAGTTTTCACAATTCCCCCTCTCACACAGGAACATTGATACCAAAAAATACCACTTGCATCTGAACTGAGGATATTTTTTGCCAAATGGAAAAAGAGGAACCAAAACAAAAACAAAACAAACAATAAAGCATTCTGATTCTGATCTTTCAAAAACATTTCATACAAACCTGAATAAAAGACAGACGTTTGGGAAGAGACTGCAATTGTTCCTCATTAAAAACCAGAGACTCCATGTGGAAGCAAAGGTCAAGTGCTGAAGCCAAGAGGAACATCAATACAGGGTTAGTGGAGTCTCCACACTGAAGCTGCACATGTACAATCGAGAGAGAAAGACAATGAAGGTGTGTGGAGAAGACAACACCTTCAGTCTTTTGTTTCTGTAAAATTGGGCAGATGCACTTTTTCTCTGCTGGGATATTCATTTGGATGTACACTGGAAAAGGGGCTTGAAGCAAACTGAGAGTTGAGCTCTGTGGTGCCCATTGCTCCTGACAATAAAGTGGACCTTGACCTTAAATAGATAAATGGAGAGAGCTGAACATGGAATCAAACAATGTTTACTTACCTCACCCCTTTGTTTCACAATTCCTTTACCAAAAAAATGGACAGGTACTACTAGACAAATACAAAAAGAAAGAAAATAAATGACTGGAAGAACCCATAAATAAAATGGTGTTACTTTTTAATACAGTTTATTTGTTTGTGCTCCTGAGTAGCTGTAGTTGCTGATGACTAAATAACGTCCTGTATTTGCCTTGTATTTGTCTCCTTGTTACAACAGCACCACTGAATCATATTGATTGCCTTGGCTCCTCACATAAGTCTGCTGCTCCACAGTTTGTGGTCTTTATTTTCTGCACTGACACAGACCAACTGAAGACGGACAGAGAGACAGATGGCAGGAGTCCATCACGTGAAACTATGGGAGGAAACTTCACACATGCACTTGATGCTATTGATCCCAGACCAGAACTACTTACAGTGGGAGGCTGTAAACAAGAGGCAAGGCCTATTCATGTATTAGGGCGTAATATTCAGAAGTGCCATAAACATAAGTATTTGCATGTCAACACAGGCGGTTTGTAAGTACAGCAGCCTTCTCTGTTTTATCTGGCTTTTCTGACATAATTTGAATACCAAGTTAAATGTGCAATATATATTGTACTGCAAAAGAAGTGCAACATATTTTCAGTGGTGTTAAATTGAGTTTTGGCAGGAGTGACTGTAGTGAAATCAAGTGACGTTTTCCATAGAGAATGTAATGACAAAGTCTGATGGGGGAGCTAAGGGCTGTAACGTGTCTGAGTAAGTGATGTCACACTATTTGTTTCAATAATAAACTCAGTATCCTGAGAACACAGTATGTATGGGTATTGGGGCTGTGCAGATGTTTGATTTAATCTATATGATGAGATTGGCTTGTTTGCTGTTTTTGCCGTTGTTGTGTTCATAACGGTGGGTCTCTAATCTTTGTGGGGGCCACTGTAATCTAGGTGCAGGTATGTGCTGAAATATAGTAGGAATAAGTCAGAGCCAGATTGCAGTCAGCTGGCAGATCAATGGATTGGACATTATTTGATCTAGACTGTGGGCTATACTTGTTCAGCAGAAATACCTTTGGGTTTGAACTGAACTGAAATGTATAACATAGCATTATATCTTATTATAAGACACCACAGTCATCACCACTGGTGTCCTAATCATAATCAGTTTGAATGTGTATGAACTGCAGTTCATGAATCTTAGTACACGTATACTGAGGAAAAGTGCTTGGATGTTGACCTTGTACTATTACGAGGTAGGAACAACATAAAAAGGTTCTGCAAAAGAATGGACGCTGTGTTTTAACAGCGTCTTTGGTAATTAGGAGTAATAGTTCATTTAATTGAAATTCTATCCCTGAGATTAAATTCCTCATTTGGATGATTGGTTAAAGAGGGTTTGACCAAAACTCAAAAAATTGGCAGTTTAATCCCACTTCTGACCAGTGCATTGTCCTTGTATCCTTGAGCAGGGCACATTATAAACCATGACATGGCTTGAGCTGTTGGTTGTCCAAGGTCTAAGAACTGTCAGTAAAAAGGTTACATCTGATATGAGGTCGCATGTGTAAGCAATAGTTGTTTAGCTGTTTTATTCATTGTTTCTGTTTATATTTTAATATTACTCCGTGAGTACCACACACAATGAATGAAAGAGACACTGAAACTATTAAGACAATTAATTGCAAAATGTCACATATCAGTTATTTGATGTGCATTCCTTTATCAAGGTTCAATGCAAGTTCAAAAATACAAAATAATAACATAAGCATTTGCTTCATTCAAGGCCATTTTTCCTGATGTCAGAGAGAATTTGCAGTGTGAGCTGAGCACATACACACCTTGACATGCACACATCCTCTGGGCAGGGAGGAGGTGTCTCCTAGCAACTGCCTCTGTGTTAAAGCAGTGGTCAAGACAGTATCATACACAGGTCTGAACTGAGCAGGGTGCGTCTGTAAAGCTCCACTATACCTGCTTTATATGGTATTAACTCTCTGAAATACTTTGATTATGTTCCTAATTTTAAAAATGTGATCAAATGTAAAGGATATGCTTTGATTATTTACCTCATATTAAATCACAGATCATCTAAACAAACTATATACTCTTTTACAAATAACTTTGTTTCTCAGTCTTGAAATTATAAATCACATGTTTTGTTTTTTGTGATAAACGCCAGCACAGACAAGATACACTTGATGTGGGGCATAAATCTCCACTCTGGACTGATTTACATTGACTGGGCATCCTCAGATGAGCTGGACATGCCCCTTTAGATAATAAAGTTGATCAGCCATCACAGGCCCATCACAGTTACAGCTCAAACAAGCATTAACACACTGTATTGGATGGCTGTTTTACGCCAGTAACCTGCTTTAAAATATTTCAATCTCAACATTTGTATATAAAAACACATTCATGTTATTATGCAAGAGTCACTATTTACATCTGGAAAATATATTTTAGGTCTCACAAATTTAATTTATTAACTAAAATGCGCAGTCCTCAGTGAAATTCATTGTCCATGTGATGTCATCTTCTTGTCTTACTTTTTCACTATACTGCATGGGCCTGTGTTTGTAAAGCTCCATGTCCTCCCATAGAGAATACACGTCACAACAGGGACTGCACTGAGGGGGTGCACAACACCTGCTCCTTGGATACTGGACCTCAGCTGGCTGTATATTAATTAACAGCCTATAACACAGTTCAGTATTCTGTTTATACTTGAACAAAAGGAAACTGGTAGGTAGGTAATGCTGGTAACACTGGATGGATGTAAAAAGGTCAGGAGGAAAA
>KN512329.1:0-16808 GCA_000787155.1 Scartelaos histophorus | reverse complement strand
GGAGGCTTTTCTGTGAGTCCAGAGATCAACATGTCAACTTACAGAGACCATGTTACCCTGTTTTCTGATCCGTGTTATAACGTTGTTTAAACTCCATAGACCTTCACAAGAATCATTTGGATAATTTCAGCCCTGGAATTGCCAATGTCTACTGAATATAAGAAATAAGGCAGCTGTTAACTTGAAAACTACTTCTTCATAACATCATGAGTTGGAACCGAGCATTTTGAGCTTTAGAAATGTGGACAAATAGTTCATTAAGGCTACTCAAGTGTGAATGCAACCAAACACAGCTCCAGGTACCTTTAGAGGATTTAACAGCATATAACATCGCTCTCAAGGGTCAGTTTTGTGTATATAGGACCTTTAAGCATAGTCTTTTGCAAATAAACTGGAGGTCTGCTAGTTCTTTCTTTACTTTAGAAGTCACTGCCATCTTCAGGAAATTGAACACATTGCAGCCTTGAGCAAACTGGGGATAAAAAAATAAACTGTAGCCAATAAGTGTGAAGTTGAACATCACCTTAAACTTGAAACGTTTAACTAAATATCAAACCCAACTTTTCTAGCACGAGTTTTCACAAATTATAAGTTTTACAGTCCTGTCAACGCATATTTGCAAATTTACACAAAAGAAACTACAGTGCGCAAAGGAATGTTAACAAGCTGTATTGTCAGTGACTGAATGAAAGTGACATCAGTATAGGGAGCAGTCAAGTGTGAAGGAAAACAAGTCCACTTCATTCGCTGCCAGTCTTGTGTTCTAAGATGCTTTTGTAACTTTTCCTTATTCTTAAAGTTATTTATGGCTGAATGGAAACACAGGAAATGTATTTTTTTTAGCATAAAAAGAGACCTCCTACTGTCTTTGCAGCTGCTTCTACAAAACCCTGTGAACTTTGACCTTAAAGTCTCCAAAGGTTTCAAGCTGTACACACACGAAAAGGCATGGACTGGGCAAAAAGTTGTGTGAACTTCAAAATAATAGGATTTATTTTTTGTTGCTGGTGGGCGGGACATGTTTGAACCAATCAGAAGAGGAGAGTAAAAGAGAAAGTTTGGGCTAAGAGGGACTTGTCTCATGTTAGTCCCACAGAGCGGATATGTGTGAAGCAAAAAACATACAAAGAAACCCAGAGAAGACATCTATCTGTTAAGAAGTCTGGTATATTTAAGTGCCATTAAAAAGGTAAGATGCCAAAATTAACTAATTGATCAAACATTAGCATCAAATATAATAATTCCAAAAATGTTTACATTACAGTCTGTTCTAAAGAAACATTGAAATGGGAACAGATTGTAACAAGAAACAAAATGGTGAGGCAAAAGAGAACAAAGATAGAGTCCAGCTTCACCGGCAGATTGGCCTCCTGCCTGCTGTGTGCTTCATTGTTGGATCAGTTGTGGGCAGTGGGATTTTCATTGCGCCCAAGGGTGTCCTGATGAACAGTGGCACAGTCGGACTATCTCTGGTAGTCTGGGGTCTTTGTGGAGTCCTCTCCTTGCTTGGTAAGAGGCACTTCATACTAACCTTTAAACTGCAATACCAAAATTGTGATGTATTAGTGAGTAAAGCTCAGTAAAAGTAGTTTTTAAATAAAAAAAAGTTTTTAATTTAAACTGTTTTCAATCATCCACATGCATTTTTTAATTAATTATCAGGATTTGTTGTTCCTGTCCCCTAAAGGGCTGACATAAATATTACACTTCATGGGTGAGATTTAGAGTTCTTTATTCTTGCCTGTTTCCTAGGGGCACTGTGCTATGCTGAGTTGGGCACCACTTTCTCAAAGTCAGGAGGCCATTACACTTATTTACTGGAGACACTTGGTCCACTGCCTGCTTTCTTAAGAATCTGGTCTGAGTTTTTATTCATCAGGTTTGATCATGTTTAATACACATTTCTATTATTTTACCCATTTTTTGATTCCCCTCTGTTGCTCTGTTCCACGTTGTGATGTCATTAAGCAGTAGTTTTAATCTTTTAAATATTTAGCTGTTATACGGAGCAGTTCCTAACTTCCTATATTACCACATGACATCACAAGGTGAAAAAGAGTGTTTTCTGTTTGAGAGAAGAACTCAGCCTCATCACTTGTGTGATAAACATAAGTGAAACCAATTGGGTTTTCCTGTTTTCAATATTTTTGTTTGTGAGCAAAGAAAATCCAGTTTGAGTAGCTTTCACAATAAATGCTGGGCACCCTGAATTGTGCATAACTGGGATACAGTGCTGGCCAGTCATTGGTAGAACTGTCACTGGTAGAAGGGAATAAGACAAATGTTTAAATGTTTAATGAAATATACATTTCCAGGCCTGCTGTTGCATCCTATGTGGCTCTGGCATTTGGACGTTATGTGGTTGAGCCTTTCTTTACTCCATGTGCTGCTCCTTCTGTACTCATCAAAGTGGTTGGCATCCTGGGAGTGAGTGAGTGCATTATTGTGTGTATACTAGTGTGCAGTTATGTGCCACATAAAAACCAGTGTACAGAATGTGTTGTTCTAAATCTTTTACAGCATTTGTTGTGGCTGTAAACTGCTGGAGTGTGTCAGGGGCTTCTCGAACACAAGTGACCTTAACCTTTATTAAGATGTTTGCTCTAGTCCTTATTATTATTCCTGGTGTCATTGCACTGGCCAAAGGTACAGATTAACACTGCTCTATTCAGACATAATTTATACATTTGTAATATATATGTAAATATATTTGTATTACAAAATAATTCAACATAAAATAACAATATATTGATATGATATATTAATGAACCTTTTATTTTCAGGAAAGACCGACAATTTTCAGAATTCATTTGAAGCTGAATCTTTAACCCTGGACAGACTGCCTTTGGCTTTTTATAATGGTTTATATGCCTATGGAGGCTGGTAATAGAAAACCTTTTTAATGGAAATACCATATGCCCATTATTAATGTGGTGACTTGGTGTTTATTTTGCAGGTTTTATCTTAACTATATCACAGAAGAAGTTATCAATCCAAACAGGTGATCAACAGTACTTCTCCAATCATGACACATTAAAGAGTTTAATTAATTATCAGTATTTGTGTTTTGACAGAAATATCCCTCTGGCCATCACCTTCTCCATGGTGATAGTGACAGTCTTCTACATGCTGGTGAATGTCGCCTACTACACCATGCTGAGTCCAGCAGAGCTACTGCAGTCGGACGCTGTAGCTGTCGTCAGTATTTCTTTTTCTTGTATTGTCATGATCAGATACAATCTGAGTGCCCATACGTGTCCCTTCTGTTTTTTCAGACCTTTGCCAATCGGGCTCTAAAGGGTTTGTCTTCTATTATCCCCGTTCTTGTGTCCGTGTCATGTCTTGGAACACTTAATGGTGGCTTCTTTGGAGTGCCCAGGTATGACTGTATTCAGATGACAAAGACGAAACTCACTGTGTTTTAAGTTTATATACAACAGTCACAAATTCTTTAAAGTGCTTAAGGCAGGTTCTCATGTAAGAACATGGTTTAGTGGGATAGTTATAGTAACTGGAAAATAGTTATCATAAGTTTATCAGTCAAGTGTCAAAGATGTAGCCATGAGTTTAACAATCTCTAAAACAATCTCTCTATCTATGTCACAGAAAATTCTATCCAACATTCATTTGGCAAAATACATTTTTAAAATAATAACTACCGTACTTTTCGGACTATAAGGCGCATAAAATCATTACATTTTCTCAAAAATCAACAGTATGCCTTATAATCCAGTGCGCCTTATGTGTGACCTTTGGTTGTGTTTAACCTCCAACTGATTTTAACCCGCTTTAACGGGTTATAACTCGTGTGCACGAGTTATAACGTGCCTGTGTGTTAAGGGTAGTTCCCTGACTAATAAGAATATTCCCACAGTATCCTTGTTTTCTTTGATCTCGTTGCCTACACACACGTACACACAGGCTGTAGCTCACCATAGTAGCTCTGGAAATACTAGACCCTATTTTATTATATTTTAATATTGGACTCAGATACAAAGAAATCCTTGATGCACTTGCATCCCAACATGGCAAGTCTGAGACACCTCAAGAGAGTCCTGAGAGAGAATGGGCTTCACCATTGTAGTTTTTATGACCTAGGAACAACTATAGATTTCATCATCAGCCACCTTAATACCCCAGGGCGCCTTAACACAAAGCGTGTGCTCCAAAACTCATTATAACTTGTTCACTTATTGTGCCTTATAATCTGATGCGCCTTATGTGTGGACAATGACAGCAATTGACGTATTATTTGATACTGCGCCTTATAAGTCGGTGCACTTTATAGCCCGAAAAATACGGTACTGTGAAAATCTATAGGAGGTCCATAGAGATCATGCCATAGCTCCCCATTATAAACTTGATTAAAATGGTTGAAATAGGGAAAACCATTCAATATTATTTGTGTTGCAGAATGTTTTTTGTGGGAGCCCGGGATGGTCACTGGCCACCGATATTTTCTATGATTCATATCCGCAGGCACACACCACTACCAGCTGTACTCTTTCTGGTACCTAATAAAAAACAAATATGATGTACACTATATGCATATCTTGGGTATAGTTGAGTAAGAACATAGACATGTGTCTCCACTAGTATCCATTGTCTGTGCTGATGATGATGTATGGAGAGATCTACAGGCTCATCAACTTTGCCTCCTTCCCTCGCTGGTTCTTTCTTGCCTCTGCTACTCTGGGAATGCTCATACATCGGTACCGTTTCCCTCTAAAGCCAAGACCGTTCAAGGTGAGTGCACACTTACTTCAGAAGAGAGTGTGGGAACTGCTTAATGTAAGATATGATGCTTTGGTCCTATAGGTGCCAGTGGTGATTGTAGTCATTTTCACTGTAGTATCCTTCTTTATTGTGGGCTTCTCTCTGTACTCGGACCCCTGGAATACAGGCTGCAGCTGTGCCCTCACACTGAGTGGAGTGCCAGTCTACTATGTGACTGTGCACCACTCTCGGGTGCCTCTGAGATTCAGGCGCATCATTAGTAAGTCACAAAAACAACTTTTAGTTGTTTCTTAAACCTTATGTTTCTTAAAATATGAATGGTTGGAATAAATACTACTGCTCTGCATTTTTTATTTGATATTTTAAAGATAAGATTAAAGGTTAAATTAATAGCCTGTTTGTTTATCCTATAGATCTGTGCAGCAAGCAACTGCAAATTCTCCTAGAAGTGGTTCAACAGGACATCCAGACATACTGACGATCCTACAGATGTTGAGCTGCAAACATTGTATGTCTTAAATATTCATATTCTTTCAAAGAAACTGTTACATTGTACCAAGTCTAAATAAATGTAAGTCTTAACCAAATTTTGATGAGTTTGGTAGCAAATTAAATCCAGGTGCACCCAAGTAAAGTCAGTAGCAATAGGATTTATTGCAGACAGAAATAAAACCAACCTGAAACAAGGCACCCATGAAAGACTTTAATATATCACTACCATAAATAGCTCGTGAAAAGAACCACAAATATCGATACTGATACACTTTAACTTATACAGTATAAAGCTTTTCTTGAAGATTGTATGGGTGTTACTGAGACAATGACATAAAGTAAAACAAAGACAAAGACTGGCAAGTGATACTGCATGTGTTATCCCCATGGAGACAAAGCCCTGAAGGTACAGTCCTCCTAAAATAGTTTTACAATAACAGACATTTTAAGTATTACTAAGATCTAAGTCTAATTACACCCTATTGCTTCTAGTGCTTTTTGTTGTGCTGTCTTTTTTAAAATTTAATTAGCATCTTATCAAATCCTAAAATATTCAATAAAAGTTAAACACTATATACAATTGGACAATTGTATTGTTTGACATTTAAAAGATTAAAATAAAGTTATGATATAATGTGCAAATCAAATTACATACAAGTACGCATACATCTGAGCTAGCATTTTCTTCAGCAGTAAGGTCAGAATTACAGACTGAACTGGGATGTAAGAAAATGCTGCAAAAAACAATACAGACAGAGGTTAAGGTGACATAAGAAAATAAAATCAAAATACAGATAAAACCTTTAGTTGGAAGTGCAAAAGTTTTGTGACTTGTAAGCATAGAAGCTGCATCATATCAGCTGTAAATACAAAAGACCACTAGCCATTCACAAACTTTTAGTTTTGCATCTCAAAATGATGTGTGACTGTTCCACAAATAAACATGTCATTATTTTAACTGTGGAAGGAATTCTGACCAGCTTATGTTGCCCATTCCGAAGTCTTCATCATCCAAACCAGAGAAACTAATGTCCACGAGGATCTTGCTGAGGCTGTCATTCATGGTGTCGAGGACCAGTCCTTCTGTGACTGAGTGCTTAGTGGGTGTGACTCCTGTTGCCTGCAGCAGTTCTCTGGAGCAGCCACCGGCATGGCAGTCCCTTGGGGAGTCTGGAGGTCTGGATGTTGTAACGGAGAGGAGCTCTCTGGGGGAGCTGAACAAGGGCAGATCTTTAAACGGTGTGCTGCTAAAGCTAAAAGTGGTGTAATCATGTCGTGGGGTGACTGCAGGACCTCCAGGGGTTCGGATGGGACTAAAGTCCAGAACTGTTTGACCACGTTTGCCCACGGGGGTCACCTTCCACTGCTCAGGAAACATATTATAAGGAGGTTTACTTGGGGTTGAAGAGGTCAAGTGGTTGCTACTTTTAATTGGCGTTTTAAAAGACAGTTCTCTGTTAGGGCTTATATTCGGTTCATCTTTCATCATGGTATCTGGCATGTCATGGAAAGTGGAAGTGTCTGACCCCACCCCAGAGTCAAAAAAGGTGTTACCATGACACAACAGAAGAGGCTCCTCATGTAGAGAGTGCACAAGGCGCTGCTTGCGTCGAGAGCTGCTGGTAGGCTGCTTAGAAGCAGCTTTTGTAGGAGCACTATTTACTGAATCTTCTACACTATTAACTGGAACTTCTACTGCTTCTTCTTTGACGACAATCCCAGACACATTATCCAATGACACCTTTCATAGGCACACAAAATGCAATTTAATTTTCTGTCAGTTTTAAACTTTTAATGTTATTGCATACCTTTGGAGCTATCCGGACTTCTTTTCCCCCTCGAGCAATGCTACGTTTATGCTGAGAAGTAGATGATGGTGGCATGTACACGGATGAGGAGGCAGGAAGCTGGATAGGCACAAGGTATGAGTCTGTTCTGGGAAGAAGAGGCTTCATTTTCCTCTCTATAAGCAAAGAGAAATTAGATTAGATAGAATCCAGATGCTTTATACACAATTATTTGAACTCACCAGAGCCAAATGATGTTTTCTTGATATTCTGACATTCATTCATCATTCTTTTCTTTTGCTAGTAAGATAAATTAGTATAAATAACATTGTCTTAAGAGTGGCATTGAATTAAACACATCTATTACTCTGTACTGAATAAATGACTGAAAATGCTGCCTTCCTCATCTCCACCTGTAACAGACTTTAATAAATACATTCTATTTGTACATTCACTTAGTAGGTGGCCAGTAGTAAAAACATCCTTTCTGTCCCTCATCTGACACTATGTTTCTGTATGGAGAGAAAAGATAAATTGAAACAAGTCTTGATGAATCTTACTTGATTAAGAAAGAAAAGCATTGTTGGTGGACCAGGAACTTTCAAAGGGTCAAAATCAGGCTGTGGAGAAAGATATCATAGCAAAAAAGGGCAAAAAGTTTTCAACAAATGCCTCCCTTTAGAAATGTTACAGTTTTATAGTATAGTTTGTTAGTTATGGCTGTTCTTACTTTGTACACTTGATCAAGAGTAAGACATCTGTTTGCCTCAGGCCGGATTGTCCAAAAAGAAACTTTGCCATCAGCTGATGTTTCACGAATAAACATGTCATGCAATGACAGATTGTGCCGAATCGAGTTCTGTGTGAACGAAATGACAAAAGCTGTTCAAACTGGGTTAAATGTATTAACATAAAAAAATAATAATAATGGAGGTACCTTCCAACCAGGTTTCGCCACCTCTCTAAAATAAGGGAAATGCTCCTCAATCCACATATAAATCTCTTTAAGGGTCATTCTCCTGCTCTGTTTGCTGTTGATTGCAAACTGGATCATAGCCATATAAGAGTAGGGTGGCCTCTCAGATAGTGGCTGCTTAAGAGCTGCTTCTATATCAGCATGTGTATTACAACTCTGTAAATGGTGTAAAGAAAAAGTAAATGTATTATATGTGACAGACCATGACTTGTGAAATAAAATAGGAAAAACGCACCTGTAACATCTGGGAGACCTGCAGCTTTCCCTTATCAGTAAGAGGTTTGATTGGATGCTGTTCCAGGGAACTTGTGCTCATTCGTCCCAACCAGTGAATATTTGTAAGACTGTCATCTAGTGGGCCACACTCCATATCTTTGTCTACAGTTATACAATGAGAAAATATAATTAAGTAATTTAAAAAAAAATAACAGATTGAGGGAAAATGTATGCACTTACATGGTTTAATGGCATTAAAGTGTTTAATATTCTGGACTTTCATCGGTCCGTTAGTAGTTTCTGAAGATAAATACTTTTTCTCTGGCATAAGATTAGAAAAAGATCCATTGCTGTTGCTATTGTCCCCACTTAAAAGAATAAACTTATTTGGACCCTGTGCACCACTCTCTTTGCCTTTAGCAGTGAGCACTTCAATTACATTCTGAATATTTTCAGTCTTTGGGACAACCACCACCTGTGTAGCGGACATGGAGGGGTGATCCATAACGCGGACACCATCAGGAATGCACCAACTGGAATTTGGCTGTGAAGCATCTTCAGTTGCTGCTTTATTAGAATGCAAATCTAGGTCATTCTGTTGAAAAGGTAGTTTTCGCCTTTTTAGTATCAAGGGTCTCCTTGGGCTCCGTCTCATTGTCATCAAATTACTCCCTCTTGATGTTCAAGTACTTCTCTGTAACAATGACAAAGGAAAAGACTATTATAGCTTGTAAACTGTTAGGCAGAAAGACAACTGAAAGTAACGTTAGCCAACATGGGTGAGGTCCGAGCAAATTAGAACATGTAATTAAGGAAAATACGGTTTATAAGCAACATTATATCGTGTTTACCTGACAGGGCTATTGATCTGTATGCTTGCTCGTCTATGAAATTTAAACAGGATCACTTTGTAATATTTCCACGAATTTGTATTTTCCACACAAACCGGACCAAATATCGCCGCTATCTACGTTTCCCTGACAACATGTGCTTGGAGGTCTGTGGTTGTTATGGATATAAACGGCACCATTCCAACAGCACAACAGCAGAGCTCTGCCTGCGTGAGGCTCACTCACTGATCAAACACTTCAGTCACACCAGCCAAACCTATGCATTTGCGAGCTTTCAAATAGAAAACAGATGGTTGCCGTTCACCCTTAAATAGTGTGTGCAAAATGAAAGCCATCCATTGCATTATTTGTAGCATCTTTATGTTTAAACGATCAAGGTATATAGCTATAGCTTTGTAAACGTTAGCCTGTCGACGAATGGCTTCCTATGTATTCCTATGTATGTAATATATATAACAAGCATATTACACCTAACTATAGTAAGTATTTAGTCCAAACCTTCATATTATCGTTTGTTTTCGTGTAGGCATCTGGAAGTAGCGTCTAGTGTCACTTGATTGTTATAATAATTACGGTATCATGATTATTTACACGCCGTCCTCGCCATCTTGAGAAATTTTTGAATTTTGGCGCTGGGGGTGTAGCTTTTCCTCATTTATTCACGTGGTTTACGTGCACCAATAGCAACGCGTTTTAGCATTACGTCTCCACCAATCAGATTTGGCGACAGTGTGTACCGGGAAATGGATAATACAAAACAAAAAGGGAGAAAAGTGGACAATCGGCACGAGTAGATAGTGAATAATAATATCACGTTTTTTGACAAAAGTGTGTATGTTCTTTCCACGGCCTCACCACGTTTGTTTTGACGGAGCATTAGTTGGTAAGTGTACAAATGTATACATGTACGAATTTCAAATGAAGCTGGATAGCAACCCCATAACATTAGGGCATACTTAAAACTAGATTAAATTTTACAAATAGATTATTTTCTTAAATTTTCACAGATCCTTCAGGCATGCTTCGCGTTAATGCCCCGAAAGAAAATAAAGACGAACAAACAACCCCTGCGGTTCCTGGAGCGACCAGCAGGAGAAGCCAAAATCCAGCATGTACCTGAAGTACGGGCTGCACTTAATCCCAAAGATTTTTTCGGAGAGACACAGGATTATAATGGATCAACTCTCAATTCATGGGCAAGTGTCATTTTTACTTTTTACAAATTCATCCTGGTGGACGTTTGGTTAATTTTCTGTTTAACTTATAGGTAAACCCACAGTTTGATACCTCTTTTGCTGGACTTAAAACAAAAAACAGAAGAAAATGCCAGTCTTCCACAAGCACAAGCAACTTGACTCAGCTCCCCAGAAAAGGCAGTGTGTGCAGCAGCAGGTTTCCAACTTTATTATTTGAAAAAACAGAACAGCGCAATCAAAAAGAAAAAAATAAGACTTCGGATGACTGTTCTTCAGCTTCTAATGACTCATGTCGTCAAGAGTTCTGCAAAAATACAAAAACAGTGTGCAATGTGAAAACATTGCATCAACATGATATTGTTAAAGCACACAAAGAAAATGGTTTAAAGAAAAAGCCTACTCTGAATCAAATCCAGTCTTTTATTGCAAGTGAAAATGTTTTACCCGAAAATAATTTCTCGCATCCTCCCAAGGACTGTACCACTGCTGATATTGCACCGGTGCTACTAAATACAATCACACCAAATATAACAGAGAAATATTGTACCTACTCACATCTACTTTGCTCTCCACCACCATGTAGTCCACCAGGGAGCAGGATTCTAGATATTTTGGTTCCTGACACACCAGAAAGAGATTATGGGGTCAAGGTGACATGGCGACGCAGGAGAAGATTAATGCTTTTGTTGAAAGAGAAAGGTCATCTATCAGACTCAGATTCAATGATTCACATCTGATCAAGTTTCTGTTTTGATATTGTGTATATACTTCATTAAATGTAAATATTGTTAAACAAGAAGAAAAAAAACGTTTTTGTGAAAATGTATCATTTGCAACAAACACAAACATTTTGCAGGTTAGTCACAATATTCCTGTGCTTCACTGGCCATGCATGCCATAAAAAACTCCCCTAACTACTCCACGTTCACAGCCCTCGCTCACTTTTCATCTATGTTAGTTAAGCCAATCATCGTAGACCTTACTAAATTAGCATCCAATGGCATCTCTCCTTTTTCAAGCGTTTGGTAACTAAGGAGAAAGGCTCGAGTTCCTTTTAACGCGTCTAGAGTGAACCATATGCACACGAAACGTCCTTAGCAACCGGTCAAACATGAGTTACTACAGTATAAGGTAAGAAAAACACATTTGTAACTGACATTGGTTTATATTTCTGGCATATCTAAATGGGAAAATGTGCAGATTATGCGGCTAGCGTCTTTTTGTCAAAAACTTGGGGGACGCCCACAACTTTTAGAGGGGGCACAGTGAATAGAGAAGGCTGTGCACGAATAAGCTAGCGTTAATGTTAACGTTAGCTCCTATGTAATACGCTAGCAATAACATCTACTGCGATTTAGGCGTATACATCGGATATTGTAAACGGGAGGTCTTAGTATATTCAACGTATTCAAGTAAACCAAATGACCAAATGTTATGATAAGAGATTGGAAAGACTGCGCTGCCATTTCCCACAAATAATTATAATTTCTTTAGACACACATGGAAGAATACACCAATGCCATTTGAGTGTTTTGTTGACTTTTGTGCATTGCTTTGTGTGCACTAGGACTAGTTATAACTAGTTATGTCTTGCTAAGTCATATGATTACTAACTAACAGCTAACTTTAGCTAGTTAACTGTGTTACGTTAGTCGGAAGACAAGCGCAGTCCTCCCCAGTCCTGATCTGATGGACATCTGAGCTCACAGAGCCCGTTGCCAGATTTGTTTGTTTTCCTTTCCCTTGTGATCCTCACTCAGTGGATCATACACAGATGCGGAGAGTAATGTGGGTGTATGATGCGGCAGTGCAATTTGATGGACCAGGGGATCAGGGAGCAGAGGTCGTCTTTTACTTTGTGAGTGTGATAAAATCAGAGTGGTGCCCAGCCTTTCCTGTTCTCTTCCATTTGATCACATTGTTTGTGGAAATCATATTTGGCTGCAAAGTTATAAAGTACAATATTGGATTTTCGTTGTGATTGTGTAAAAATTCAATTTTATGTTACAATTAAAAAAAAAAAAAAGATGAAGAAGAAACTGTTGCAAATAAAAGATCTTCAGTTTCCAGCTCCAAACTTCAGAGACAGTTACCCA
The DNA here is from genome assembly GCA_000787155.1 of Scartelaos histophorus. Lineage (NCBI taxonomy): Eukaryota > Metazoa > Chordata > Actinopteri > Gobiiformes > Gobiidae > Scartelaos > Scartelaos histophorus. The sequence continues at coordinate 4,457 of KN512329.1, read as the reverse complement.
GCAGTGTGTCAAGTTACTTGGCTATATGCAATTTGATTTACTTTTATTTTGAATGTGGCAAATAAAGAAAGGGAGATCAATTGTAATTTTAACAATGATAGATCAGATTGTCAATCATCATATCAGCCAAATAGCACAGATTTCTCTGTGATGTGAGAATCATTTAGTCTCTTGCTTTTATTAAAGTTATCCAATTCATGACACGGTCTGAGCTATAACATATCCGTGATCATTGGGGAATGTGTTATTATCAGCTCTTGTAGCTAATTTCCATGTTTTGTTTTCAGCTCAGTAATTACTCCCACTGGTGAGCATTTCCCTAGCTTATCAGTTGACGCCATACCATTTCAAATCTGTTGCGCAGAATAAATGTAAAGCAATTCTCTCTTCAGTTTTTGCCTTGATTTTTTTCGCTCTCTGAAGGAAAAGAGGTACAATCCTACAGTCTCTTAGCAACAGGAGGAAGGTCCTTGCAACACGTCACATTTAGGACAGAAATTTTCTATTGACTTATTAATTCTCTATCAACCTTTATGTGTAATGTTAAGAAAGGGGAGTAAGCTATGTGACTCATATGCAAATAAATGTATCTTTACTTTAACATAAATACATTCCATATGGTAAATTCCGTACTGTGAATTTAAGTTACTGGACATAATAATAAAAAAAACAACTTTTATTTATTTATTTTAGTATGTATCTTTGTCAATAGAATTTAATTGAAATATTTTTTTTGTTGTTTATTCCTCCTTATCTTATTCAAATGTGTCGTCATTAATTTCTAATACTTGGCTGTTCTCCCTTGTGGCAGCACACAGTCCGCTCCAGACCTCAGCCTGCCTTATGTCACTCCCCTGGGTGGGACAGAGCTACTCTTTCTCAGTCACTTAGAAGCTGATATCTTTGAGACAGCCAGGTCTATGTCAGGTTAGGCTGAGTCAGGGATTCAAGAGTCTCATTTTGTTGTAACAGTGTTGAGACTGGACAGTAGCATTTCTGGAGCAGACACCATGGATACTGTAAAGAATGGAGGATGTCAGCCTGTCTACAGTCGTTGGTCATACAGGTAGAGCTGCACCAGCACACAATTATCATTGCCATTGAAAACTGTCTTCTGCCTGCTTTGTGGCGTTTGTACATTCACAGATGTTCAGTGATACTTGTGTTAATATTGATAAAGGCGTGCGTTCGACTAAACAGGCGAACATTCTGTGCCTCTTGCTCTTGTTTCTGTCTCCTGTCGTTACTTATTCAGAGCACCAGACCGAGTTGTAACCAGAGTTGCCCATGCGCTTTATTTTTGTTCACTTTTAGAAGTCATGTTTCTGAATTTGTTATAGGTTCAGTGTTCTCAGAAGTTATTCGGAGTTGCTAGGGGCATTATTATTAATAATAATTTAATACATTGAAAATATCCCAAACAAAAAGCATTTATGTAATTTATTTTTGAAGCAGACACTGATATTATTATCACTATATTAGAGGGGAAATACTTTCAGAAATGTGTGCATTTCTAAATAATTTAACCTCCTCTAAAATATCCATAAGGGTTAAATTACTCTTATCACAATAATGCTTTATTTAGTTTCTAATGATTGATTCCAGTATGCGTTTGAACTGGAGTTAGTCAAGAACATAAATCTTCACATCACAGTGCTAAGGCGTCCAATTACAGTGAAGCTGGTTAAAGGTTTTAATCAATGCTACTGGAGGTGAGCTGTTGAAGTCTCCATGGATACTCTGTCTGACAAACAAGGAAAGGACAACAGCGCCGTGTCCTCCTCTTGTCACCCAAGCTGCGATGGACTAATGAAACATTGATCATTGATAGCTGTGATGAGAGAGGAATTTACGTGTGTTTTTCTGGAAAACTTTAATACAGAATAACAGCAAAAGTTTCACGTTTAAAAGTGTCCTCTTGTAGATACGTCTGACTTGTATCTAATCTATACTTGTTTTGTGTTTTATATGTGTTGTTCCTGTGGTTGCAATGAATTGTCATTTTCCCTAAAGACCCTCAAGCTCGGCCAGCTTCTCTTCTAATTCACTGGCAAGGTAAAGAGAAACTGTTTCCTATGCAATTCTAATACAATGTTATAGCATGACCTCAATATTTTTTGTTAAAGTTAATTGAGAAATCTCATCCCTTGGTAGTGTTATTATAAAAACTAGTTCATTCAACACAATTACATGTTTTCAAACCACTATATTGGATGTGCAGTACTACCCCTTCACTCCTTGTCTCTGTCACAAGCAGATGCTCTCAGGTGGAGGTGATATCCCCCCTAAGGATTGTCTGTTTACACACATTATAACTAAGAATTATACAGTTGGTGTGACGTGGGTCTGCAGACCTGTCTCTGACAAAACATATTCCAGTGGTACGTTTGTAATCCAAGGCGGTCCCCAGCTGTCCTTAAATGCTCCATAACAGCAATTTGTTGAGGTCCTTAACAAGCATGTCATTACCTGCACTGCACACTCAAGCTCTAAATAGATGGAAAATTGAGAACAAAGTAGGGTGTAACCAAGGATTAGCCATTCTGATCAGATAAGGTTAGCCTTTGAGAGATTGGCTGTAATATGAAGTCCCATTTAATCTTATATTGGTAATCTGTGATATTAAAAGAGCAATTTTAGAGCAGTTGGTAGTTTCACTTGGTACATGCATACATACATACATACATACATACATAAATCTCTGCTACGTACTGTGTTACAATATATTTGAGTTATTTAGATGTGTTAACTGTGCTCAAGTCATAAAACAATTAGTTAGTAATCCCCTCTACTGATAGAACACAATAAAACCATAAGTTTGATGATTGACTTTTGTAAATGTCTGACTTCTTTCTGCAGTGGAATTGAAGATGACAGTGCCAGTCTTATGCAACAGAAACTGGAAAAACAGGTAAGATACAATTAATTTAGTTACTTTATTATTTTTTTGGAGATGAAATAAGTCTTATTTATGTATGCTTCAATTTTTGACAATGGTCTTTCTGTTATCTCATATTTTTTCTATGCATACTCCAATTAATGTTTTTACACAATTCAAACATATTAAGCATTAATAGGTTAGTTGTCTACTACTGTAGTAAAGATAATATTGCCAGCCTGTCCCTTAAATTCACTGGTGGAAATCTTAAGACCAAGATTCCACCAGAGCTTTGGACTTGGGATAATTCTGTAATTTGTGAATTTAAAATGATCAAAATGTTTTCTCTTGGTGAGGCAGGATGTGCTGTACACCCAGCGCAGAGTCATATCCTGATCTTGAAATGCCAAGCCGATATCTCTTTACAAATGAATAGAATAATACAATAGGCTTTCCTTAAATAGCTTACAGGAAGTGGGAGGTTAAACAGAAGTATCCAAATGTAATACACCACTGTTATACTTGACACAAGTATGGAATTATCAGTAAGTAAGATTGTAAAATAAAGTACCGATAGTCATCTGGTATATACATCTTTGGTTACATATAACTTACTATTAATAATTACAATTATTCCTTTTATTATCACTCGGGTGTAAAGTGTTTTTTTTCTACTGTCTTTTGTCCACAGAGAGCTCTACTGGAACAGAAGCAACGTCGGAAGCGTCAAGAGCCCCTCATGGTTCAGCCCAACACAGAAGCCAGACCTCGGCGAACCAGGACGCGCCGCGGGGAGGAGCAGGCTCCTTTGGTCGAGTCCCACCAGAGTATAACCAGTGAAGCCATCATGGATGGTAATATACAAACTATAGAGCTCCAGATTTAATGTGAAAATCTTAACATTTTTGGCAAGATGTGGTGAACCTCCATAGAGATGCATTAGCAAAAAAACATATCAAAGAATATAGTACCTACACAGGTCACCTCTGGTAAATATATCGCATTATTGGTTTAACAGGCAAAATTCATTTATTGTTTAACATTTTATATCAAATATAGTTTTATTGGGAGGCTGACGGATTTCACATTTTGATCTCTCTACTCTCTCTAACATTTTAGGTATAGATGGACCTGCTGCGATTTTGGGATCAGAAAACACTGAAGTTGGAAGAACGCTTCAGATCGTGTCAGTGGGCCATTCTCAGCACCAGCCAGAGCCTCAGTGTCAGCCCCAGTCCCCTGCAACAAATGAGCCTGACAGAGATGGAGACACAGAATCACTATTAGAGCCCAAGACCAACATCCAAGAACTTCTGCAGAAACAAGGTCTGTTCAAAGTCCAAGCAAAGTATTGTGAAATATGTGTGATTATGGCTTTGGCCCCCTTCTTAGTGACAAAAGTGACATACAAATGTGGATATACGCTAAAATATACCTGAAGATTATGATTGAGACAGAAAAAGAGAGTGGACTGTCAAATTAACTACATGAAAACAAAGTTTTTAGTTTTTAGTCAGCTTTGTTTAGGATTTAAGTTTTTTTAATATAGACAGTGTGATGGAAATTAAAATTGTGGAAA